>NAOQ01000059.1:137308-158357 GCA_002751075.1 Ichthyophonus hoferi | reverse complement strand
TCAGGAGTTGGCATAAAAGACCAAATTTTTAACTTTCTGGCCAAGCACTAGAACGAGGTAGTAGGGGAATCAGAACATGCCAGTAGTAATAGCAGTGCGCATAATCCAGTATGTGTATGCATATTAATGTGTATTTTACGTAGATATGTATATATGCTTGAATATTTATGTAGAGTAGTATAGTAGGAAGACTTTTGTAAAATAACATATCCCACCTATATGAACAGAGGGAGGCAGGGTAGCAAGGGTGAGAAACAAAAGGGATACTTACAGGAAACCTCTTCGGGAGGACCTTGCACATTGCTAAATACAGTCGTACACTTGTTAAAGGCACTGTAGGTGGCCTCGCAATAGGCCTCCTCAGACAGCACTTTACTGTGGGATATGGTATGTGTTAATACAAACCCTTTTATCTTCAGCAAGCTCTTTAGAGAAATTCAAAGCCAGAGGCCAACACAGAAAAAGAGAAAGAAAGAGAGAGCCTACCCTGCCAATTGGTTAACGGTGTAGGCCACAGCGGCCGAAGGGGAGTTTTTAGCATCCAGACAGCGACGATGGGCAATATACAAACGTTCAAGCACGTCGGATTGACACATAGGAAGGACAATAGGTAGGAAGTTCCATCTGTTCTCCAGTTTGATGTTCTGGACCATTTCGTAGCGTCTATTCTATAGAGGCGGAACAGATGGTGTGAGACATACGAAGATGAAGGGAGGGAGGAAGAGGGAGAAAGAGGCAGATGATTGACTATGGGGATAGATAAGAATGTGTAAGTAAACATAGATGATGTATGTATGCTCTTAGCGGTGTATAACAGGACCTATACACATGCATTCTATTTCCGAGTATTGGTTATGCCCGTAATGGCTTACCGCTGGACGCATGTTAATCAGGCACATGGTACGGATCTGTGGGTCTACTTTGGAGGCCCCCTTCTTGGCCATATAACGCGAGAGAGTACCAGCCAGGGCCGCCATGAGTACGTCATTGATAGTAACACCAAGGGCATTCTTGATATCTTTCACCACAGCAAGATCGATTGAGGGCGAGGTGGCTACCTGACGAGAGCCCAGGTGGACAATATCGGGGTGTTTAAGTACTGTGGGCGAGGAAAAGGGATGGGATGAGAAAGGGAGAGGGAAAAGGAGAAGAAAGAGAAGGGTATGAGATCGTGTTTCTTATTTGGATAAGGCAAACCAATGCGGTGTGGACCAATACCTATAAAAACTTTAAAATGACTGACTAGTTGGTTAATGCCTACTTAAACTATTTGTCTAAGGATTCTATAGAAAAGGTATCAAGCCATAGTATAGTATAGGAAGTATATTCTATACTCAGTAATTTGTAAATTATTATTAGAACGTTAGATTTATACATTCTTTTTCTTGAAATAACAAATAACAAATAACAGGCTATACAGAACATATATGAATGATATTAGTTAGCATCAGCAAGTTACATTGAAGCATTAAAATATGGCCTTGATATATGTTTAAAGTCATTATAATCAAGTAGAGTAGACAGATTTAGGGGCTAGATCTAGTAATAAAAGTCAATCATAAGCACAGAGGGCAACATGAAAATATACGATAAGATGCATTGTAGAGATAGGATAGGTACAGTCTGTCAAGTGAGGTACATTACTAGTTTCAGTGTCGGCTGGGAGGACGGGGAACAGGAGACCATCCAGGATACCAACAACGAAGTTACGGACATCATGGCATAGGTCTAGAGCAGCTGGCATCTCAGGCCAGATGGATGCCTATCATTATGGGTTAATGGTTAACAATCACTTATGATATAAGCTACTTGAGGCTTTTATATATCAGGCAATACAGGTAGATACATACATAACTACATCCATGCACACATACGCACCTACAGATATATGCCTAAAAACACCTAGTCAACAATACATAAACAAATATTTATCTAGAAAGCATTGCTCTATGCAAATATACATATACTTGCCTTGGCGGAAGGAGGGCTGGATTTGAATACTGGTTTAGTATCCCAGATCCTCATCATAAGGTTGGCAAGGGAGATTCCGTCACCTTTATTGGATTACATAATTTAACATAAATATCATATGAAAATTTTGTATAGTTAGGCCTAGAAATATGAAAGGAGAGTGGGAGCAAATCAATTTTATATAGGAAAGGAATAGTCCAATGTATGGATGGGAAGTAATTATCTAATTTTCACCGGCATACATATCCAATATTTCCTATCTCTCTCACGGCCATTCTTTCTTAATCATAATAGAATAGGGATGAGTTGCTGCCATCTTATGAACCACCTGTGATATTGTATTCAACATGACCTATGCGTTATAGTGGGTATACATGCAGTGTTTGGAGTCGGTTTCTGCCTCACTGCAAACATGACACATATAGACATAGGAATCTTACCTATGGTATGATGGATGCGTAAGATGACCGCACCCTGTGCGTCACCCTCTGGCCCACCATTCTTTAGGTTGGTCACACTAAGTAGCTGCCACATAGGGCGGGTATTGTCCATAATCTGGCCAAAGAATTGTCCCAAGTAATTGTTTAGATCCTTCTGATCGGCTTGCTCTTTGGTAGCTGTAGGGAGGGAAAGAGAGGAGGAGTAGAGTATAGGGGAAGGTCAAAAAAAATATATTTACAAAAAGCAAATGTGGGTTTGCGTATGAATGATGTGGCAGAAATAAGAGAAATAGAGATAAACATGATTAGATAAGGGAGAGGATATAAAAATCAATAAATACATTGAAAGAAAAAGAAGAAAGAACCAACAGCGAGTAAACAGAAAAAGATATTGAGCCAATGGGCACTTACTAGGGATAGTAATCTCTTTAATGTGATAGGTCATATCAGGGGTGTTGGTGTGAATATCCCACACATTCTCCCCCGTGGGCAGAGTAGAGATGTTGGAACAGAACCGCCACTGTGAATAGGATATAACATGGTATATATATAGTGAGCATGATAGCATCCTATAAGGCTAATCATAGGTACGTGTGATGGTTGGTGGAGACATCTAGATATAGTCGTTCACATCTACTTGGTGTAGTCAGAATATACAAGGGTTCAATCTAGCTGATTATATAAGGGAGAGGGTGTAGATAGGCATCCGTATGCATAGCTTGGGTATGTTTTTACATTACTATTATTATTATTATTAATGTCATTAATGTTTTTATTATTATTACTATTGCATAGGTATAAAATATATGTAAAGTAGAATGTGGTATAACAGAATTGTGCAGCCAATACTCCTTACCTCACAGGCTAAGGTCCTTTCGGCCAATTCTCGAAGGGCCTCCGCAGAGAGGGGGTTTTCAAGATACAGCACACAAGTAATAATAGAATCATGGTACATGTTTCTCTGTTGGGAGTGGAGGACAAGAGATGAATATCACAGGCATGTCATACATTTATACCTCATATTGTATATGTCAGTAACCTAAGCAACCACTTTAACTGCATGCATACGTGCTATGCATACATATGTATAGACATTAATACCTGAGCATATAACACCTAACTGTGAACTATATTATTAGTCACGCATACTTTTGCTAGGTTCACCATGCCATTGCCGAGATTCGACAGGCGACGATGCGGAACTGTCCTAGGATAGGACTTTGGAGAGATCGGAGAGATCGGAGAGGTCGGACAGGCCATATCAACAGTCATGTTGATCAATGATATGGATAAAGTTGAGACTATTGGAGTGTGGAGAGGTCTGTAATAAGTGGCCGGAGCATGAGTAAATTCAATTTATTGATTACGTACAGTACAATATCTGATTCTCTAAAATAATGATGAAAGAGGCTGCATTGGTATTTCCTTGGAAAAGTATAGTGATATGGTTGCACATTGAGTAATCATAACTACATGTAACTTGTACAGTACATACAGTATCAAATCAAGAGCCTACAAAACCATACTTAGTTACTATTCTCATAATTCCTTCAAAACACCAAAAAAAAGCTATGAATAGCACACATGCCCAACCGCACTGCCACAGGACAGCTATTATAAATAAAGATCTTAAAGATCTTGAGTGTCATACATGCATTCTATTAGTGCTTTATCCTTCCTTTACCCTGCCGGCCCTTGATGTATAGTATATAAAAGTATAGAAAAAATAATCAAAACAATTACCTATTGATTTAATAGACGGCTGGTATATGGTATATGGTAGATAGTCTAGAAAGATAGAGATAGATAGCGAGTACTGAAAGTAACAATCTCACTCAGTTTGCTTGCTAACTCCTTGTTTACTAGTACAACATCCGGTAAGCAATCTTGACGTTTATTTCTATTCTTATGTATTTTTATATTCCTAGGCTCACAACACATGAACCAATGAATGTACAGTAATTGATAGTAACAGTAGTTGGTTCGCAGACTATATAATATTATTATATTATATTATATTATATTACATTATTTGATATTGAATTATATTAAATTATAATATATGAAATTATATTATATCCCATTATATTATACTCTATTATTTTATATTAAATCATATTAAATTATAATATATAAAATTATATTCTATTGTATTATAACGTATTAGAACGTGACATTATATTATTATACTGCAGATTTAAACGTGTCAGTAAGAATGTGCTAGCATTACTCGGAGGCCTAAACAACATTCCTTTGAACCATTTAAAATTCTCCGGACCAATAGATGAGATATTTTGTCTTGTCTGCCTCACGTGAGTGGTCCATGCTTTATATGACAAATTAATTTGATTTCAGTACCATCTTGCTTATTATACCCATCCATTCTAAAATGCCTTACCAATTGGCTATGATTTGTATTCTTAACTCATTTTAAAGCTTATATTCTGTGTGGTCTACTTGCTCCATGTACCTATCCTATGTAGATGTAGTATATTTCGATGTTGGTTTGTGCAGTATGACGGCTCTCAACAATTGTAAGCAGAGAAAGTAAATAATAGCGAAAGATCATTCTCAATCTCTCAGCTGGATCACGTGTCTTGTGGCATGATTTTAATCTGCCGTCTTGATTTGCCAAACCCTCTACCCGTTTTCAACGAGTTATCTGAACCCTAAGACATATGATTCGAAAGGTTGCATAATATAGTCGCGGGGCCTCTGCCATTGGCTGGTTCAACTGTGATCAATCATCTTGGATTGCCATTTCACACCAATAGATTGCGCAAACTATTTTTCCAGACTACTTATGTAATAATAATTGCTAGTAATACTAAATGATTATAACTATGTAAATAAATGCCTAACTTAAGTAAATTTTAAAGTTTTAACAAATGTTGACTGTAGTTAGAGATAGAAAATTGTAAACCATCTCTTACAGAGGTTTTTCATTTTTAAATTAAATTTTAATTCTGTTACTTTCATATATAGCCATGACTCGTGAGTATTTGGAAGAGCACAACTTACTATTCTTGCTAAATTATCTCCTGTGTGTATTTATTCTTCTTGAGAATCTCTTTTCTTGTTACATTTGCTCTATGCAAACAAGTAATCATTTCTTCAATTTTTCCCAATTTATCTGGACATGTCTATTGATAACTTACCTCGTGGTATTCTCTTCTGAGGTAAAATCAGGTCAGCCTACTAATAAATTCGTAAACTGGCTAATCTATAAGTGCTTTCCCTATTGGTTCCCCCTCGTTTTCGTGACGAATTCAAACACCCTTTTGCTAAACCTTCAGTTACTATGAGCATGTTACAATACTTGCTAATTGTCATTGATAATGTCAGAATGAAATGCTACATCAACTGCACTAAATGTGGGATGAAATTAGTTAAGTGTTGCACAAACTATATATCGAAAACATACGATTTCACTGGACATTAGTGAAGTAATACCAACTTTAATAAAGTATATATGAGTTAAATCCAGATTGGTTCTGGGCATAGCATATTCGTAAATGGAATGTACGAGTTTTCCTAAGTAGTTAAATCGGACATCAGCTCAATCTGTGTTGGATTCTGCAGCATATTGGGGCATTGGCTCAATTTAAATTATATTTAGGAGCATTTTCAAATCATTAAGTAAATTAACTGTCTCATCAAATCTACACCAACCTCCTCAAGTGCACAGTAGGTAACTCTGCATGCTTTCTCCCCAACGATGTTGTTTTTCCTAATAAAATTCATACATTTTTTCACATGACATGCTACGTCTCTACGTAGTTTTTCCAATATTTTAAAGGTATTCTATTAAGTTTTTGAGAAACCCATATGACCAGCTAGCCCATCATTAGGATACAAATGTAATACCAAAATAAATATTTCAAAGCAACCGACAGGGACTGATTCTTCTCATTGATATTGCTATATAATACTAATGTAGTAAATTGGAATAGTATTTCATCCTTACCTTAAAAATTGTGGAACATTGAATGAAATATCAAATACTTCTTAAATGTGTGTATGTACCTAATTTGCATCTCCAGGAATGATGTTTCATTTAAAGGAGTTGAGCCAATCTTGCATCACTACAGCGTCTCCCCATCCCTATATTACAGCACTTTTAGTATCAGGTATATTTATACAGCCAAAAGATAATATTCCTTTATCACGACTTTGTTTGACTTGATGCTCTTTGGAGCTACTATCTGTACCTTAATCTAATCCTAAAATCACTCATTAAAGTGTATTCTTGCGACACTACTACACTACTGCTCAAAACAGTCTAACTATTTTAATGGTTGGTGGCAGTGATTTTTAGTGCCATCCGGTTTGTGATCAATAAAAACAAATCTATAGAAATTTGACTTGAAGCCTCTGCCACCTCATCAACTATTGAAATTCCTTCCTATTCTAAGAGATAATATTCATTTCCATCTTTTTTATTGAGTATGAAATATATTGGATGACCCCTTCTCATTCCTCAAATCTTTTTGCACTAAAACCACGGAGATATCTAATTTGCAGCCATCCGTTTTTACAATGAATGCGTTATTAAATTTAGGGGTATATAAACATTATGGAAGCTTTACTAATAAATTTGAACATTCTAATTGATTTGCCTACCTGTCATCTACACATCTCCAAGGAGTTTTTCTTAACTATTCATGACTGTTTCGGTCAGCGCATCCCACATCGCGGGCCATGGTACGAATCTTGCAAAACCGTTTAACTTCAGGATGAACATGTAGATCGGCCGAAGTTCTGGTAGCAAGCAGATCATGACATGATTGGTTCATTATTAATTGATAGCATAACGTATAACGCTCTTAATTAGGTAAATTCATTTGTGTATAGATAGAATGTGAGCGCTAACATTAATAAACTAAGTTAAAGAGCCAATCATATGAGAACACGATAGTATTAGATCATAGAGACAAGGGCCAAATAATTCTAAGGGGGCTCAGGGACCTATGAATTGTATTAGCCAATAAGAATCTTTACGATCGGTCCCATTGACATGGCACCGATGAACACAGTTTGACACATGCAATAAACGAATGTTGTGGAAGAATAAAAGGAACGGACACAGCATGTTCAAAGATTTGGTATCTTTATAAATTGTGTTTAAAGTTTAGAAACGTATAAAAACTGTGTTTATTATTTGTTGTTTCTGTTTCTTTCATCTTTCCGCAACATGAGCTGATCGCGGGTGTCAATGGGACCGATCGTGAAAATCCCTACTGACTAACAGTTCACAGAAGACCACTGAGGGCTACTAGAATTATTCGATCTTCTCTGAATGATCTAATGCTATTGTGATTGTGTCCTAATTTGATTCGATTGGCTGTATAGCTAATTACCTCATTTAATGTTAGTGCTCACATTATATCTATTGACCAATACATTTACTTAATTAAGAACGTTATGCTATCAATTAATAATGAACCAATCATTTTATGATCCGCTTGTCACCAGAACTTCGGTGTGGGATGTGCTGACCGGGACAGTCATGAGCGTTTCGGACACTACAAATAATAAGCATGGTTCTAAACATGATATATGATTCGCAAAGATGCAACAACTTTGAACAGAATTTAACACTTTTTCTTTTTAACCTACTTGCATAGCAGATAAGAAATTTTAATATTTGATCTGGTTATTTGGCATCCGAATTGGCTCAGTCTTTTTTGGAGATAAAGTTTGGAACATGCGGCTGCCCACTTTAATAAGATATGGTCTTTTTTCATCTGAGCTTCGACATTTGACTAAATACCTGAATATTTTCTTTATATACCAAAAAATAGTTTATAGTTTAAGTCTGTTAGAACTACTATTGTTGTCTTTGAAAGGCATCAGAAGCCAACTATATCCCCAATTACGTCTTTATTTCCAAATACTTTGGACTAATGACAATAAGAATGCGGTATAATTTTTTTCCAACAAGATAGTCCATTTAACAGTCATGTAGATTTGGCAGTGGGCACTAATCTTTTTCTGCTCTTTTATTTACACGATGATAGTCTATTACTATTTGAATAAACTTATTCGAGCATGGTACCAATAAGTATAGGGGCTTGCCCATGACGAAGTTGAATTCTAGATCTCTTTCTGGTCCATATTTTGGTTTTAAATCAACCTCTAAACTATTTTTACCTTTTCAATGGGAGAAATACACCTATATATCTGGCAATATAAACAACTGATTTATGGTGTACAGTGCATGACTTGGCAATACGGCAATAGGAAATGGTCTTCCCTAATTGGCAATACCTACCTTTGTCAAAGAGATTACTCGGAATTACATGTTTTTTACACGTAGTGTATGAATTAACTGATGTGAGATGTATGTAGTATGAGCAGGAAAATTTGTTTTTTATTACCTGCTAACTTTTTTATACCCTTTGGCTTTAGGATATAACTTATAATTGTTAAATATAAAAGAATTGTTTTGTAAATGCTGGAACAAATAGATTGTATATACCCACATAAATAAATACCTTTGCTATTCAAATGAAATGGAGAAATCCTAAACCAATAGGGACTGACATTCTTAGCTTCCTATATATAGATTTCATTTTTACATATTCAATCAACATGAGAAGTTCTTGTGAATTCCTAAGGAAATCATCTACTATGTGTAATGCTATTAACCATACAGTCCTATAAACATATGTTTGAACATATTGGCTTATTTATTGTCAAATAATATCACTTATTTTTCAGTTATTATTAAGACGCTGGTTACGTTATTCATGCATAGTATATATTTGGGGTCACCAGTGAGTGATCTTAATAATATCATAATATATCATAATAGACTATATCCAAGGGTGTGGGGTTATTATTACCAAATAATAATATTTATTTATTTTATCCATTGCATATTCGTATTTCAAACAAATTTGTAAAGTAGCATAAAAAAGAAAGTCTAAGTGAAATTAATAAATAAAACATAAAGTAGAGGATACGCTGATATATGACTTGCCACATACAAATATAAATTAGATCCGACCTTTTAAATCAAATCGCAATCTTCTTTTACTCCCGAGTCATGTTGTACTACATAGTACGGATTTCGCACAAGTCGTCGGCTCAGATCTCACCGGTTGACCCGGATAAAACCAGGTCAGCAGTTTCAGTGTCACTGCTTGAACCTCCTGGGTCAGGACGGGTTGGCGGTTCCAAGATTACTTACTAATAAGACCTCGTGGGTGACGCATACTGATGAATTCAGCTCATCAGTAACTTTAATCCAGGATTGGGTCGAGTCGGCAGGCTCAATCTCTAGATAGAATTTACAATTTACCAGAATAAGCTATTATCAAATTTCACGATAATAGCTAGATTCTGACACCATTGAAAGATATTGTCGTCTGGTAATCTACAAACTAAAGCATTCCATAATTCCTCCTTAAGCTCAAGTTGTTGATCAAGAGTTATGGAAGTTTTCAAATTTCTTACCAGCTGATGTATTATATGTGATCTAAATGTGGCTGTGGCTATACGGGTATGGTATTGTTAATATCAGAAGAAGCACCAGACTCGACTAGTTGGCCTTCTAGTAAAATATCTAGATTATTTACTTCAATCTCTTTAAAAACTATTAACGTAATATGAATACATACCGAGACACATTGCATTCCAGAATATGACTTTTTCATAAATAATAGTAATATTATTACCTTTATATCACCGAACAGTAGTATATGACTCAGCTGTTCTCTTTATTATTGAATGAAAGCTTGTGTTTATGCTTCTTTCGCTCAAAAACCAGTTTTTATTAATATCATTTATATCTTATCTTATCTTATCTTATCTTAACATCTGGTCTATTGAATCAAAAAGGATAAATTAATAATTGATCGATACCTATAAAGTATCTGAGTGGTTGTATTTTTTTAGTATGAGGCTATTTCTATAAATTGATTGAATTATCGACCTTTGTAACAAGCTCCAAAACCAATAAGAACACAGATCATTTACAGATTTTCCCATCAAACTTAAAACTAGTAAGGAGTGTCTTTTCTTTTTAGTAATGAAAACAAATAAATAATGAATATAAATATAAAGAATGAAGAATAAAAATACAGTGAACGCTTTGATTCCAGTAATTATTTATTTGGATTTACCAATTTGGAACAATTCAATAACCCGAAGGACATATTGCATATCATCGTGACATTATTATTTGTTGTCCATGATACAATCTCTTACCTTATTCCTATATTTTTCAGTCTTCTAGCATTAATTAATTTTAATGAATTCAAGTGGTCAGGTGTGCATACAGTGAGTTAAACAGTTCTTTTTATATTACAACAGCCTATTATTAATGCTGCTTTTTTTGTCCTCGATATGCTATATCATTAAGGCAGCAGTACTATTATATAATAATAAGATGTGCAGGTTATCTTGTTAGCTTTCATATGACTGTACCCTACAATACGATGCTAGAGCGCATAATTGTTTTGGTCTTTTGTTAGAACAGATCCGAATATCTGGTAGCTCCAAATTATGAGGAAGTGAAATGATTGCGATCCCAATCTCTTAAAACTCTGTTGGTTGATTGTGGACGCGTTAACATACTCACTCTCAATTATGACAAATGGCATAGTAAACTAACACAATTGTAATAAGAATAATTGGCATCATACTTAGATCAGAAAGATACTGCAAAGTATATTTAACTAAGGGGAACGGTGTACATGTTGCCTAGTGTAAATCCATCGTTTATGGGGACCATGGTTACACACCAATTTAAATGATCCAATGGAGATACAGGAATAATCTGGTGGATATGACTAAAAAATAATATAGTGGATGGTTTACCTGTAACGTCAATGTATACTTTCCACAAGTGATTCTAATGGGTTCAATAAAAGCATGATGGTAGTAGAGTGGGCATAGTTTAGTCGATAAATACCCAAATCATATGCGAAAGCAACCACATAAAAACAAAACCCATTTGAGATATATAGCCTACAACTCCATTCCATTTCTTCCGGAAAAGACACATTTTTCGTTTACTTGATTATCTTCATTTTTAACAAACAATTACTAACGTTCGGGTCCTGGACTATTACTAACAAAGACCGAGCTATAGCAAGTTACTGCGTTAGTTTCCACAGTTATAACGAGGGGAACAGCAGAGCTTGAATAGCTCACAGTACCAATTCGTTTATTTTTATATATAAAAAAAATGCACAGAGTAATCTACGTTATTCATAAACTTTATTACTTATTAGCATACATAGCCTGCTTAATGGACTTGATAATGTTGTCGACCTGGGGTACAGCGTGGTATTCTAGAGTCTTGGCATAAGGCAGAGGTACATCTACAGATGCGACGCGGAACACTGGGGCATCCAGGTAATCAAAGGCTTCAGCTGTAGGAGAGACCATGCAGAATAGTTGTTTAGCCATATATCCTCTTAGCACGGTTCTCTCTATTCTATGTCATGGTCATTATATCATTTCCGTACATTTAATCCCAATTATATCACACCAATCTTAAAATATATATATATACACCAATTTAGTATTTCATGATGTCCCCTCCCCCACCTTTATCCCCTTGTTTTATTAAGAATACTCACATTCCATGAGAGATGCGGCGATTTCAGCACCAACACCACTCTGGTGCCAGCCGGACTCCACAGTCACACAGCGGTGGGTCTTTTTAACAGAAGCAATGATGGTGTCCATGTCCAAGGGGCGAATGGTGCGGAGGTTGATAACCTAAATAAATAACGAAATAGGTTAATACATAACGGATATTTATAATTGTATGGCTTTACGTCCCTATAAAAGGCATGTGTTTTAAATGCAGCCATATAATCTCTCACTCCCCTACTCCCTCCATCATTTAATAATGCACTAGGTATAAAAACAAAGTACATGCAAACAAGAAAAGTCAATAAACCGGGCCAAGTATAGCACTCAAAGAGATGGAAGAAGAGGAAATGCACAGTTGAAAAGATAATTATATATATACATATAATAATGGCAAGTAAAAATATGAAGAAACCAAAACGTGCAACCATAGCACGGCCAAAAGAAAGAAAATATCTTAGGTAAGAAAGCCTCTTCCCTCCCTAGTCTCACAGAACTATTATTCACCTCAGCTTTGATGCCCTCCTTCTCCAAGATGGCTGCAGCCTCGAGGCACTGGCCGACAGGGAGGGAGAAACTCACCACAGTGACATCAGAACCTGTATTGATTAGTGTTAATGCGGGTTTAAAATAGAGTAGCCAATGATGTGCATGTGTATATATATTAAAAAGTTAATTTTTAAATTATATGTAAGTCATCAACATGACTAATAAATCCTCTCCGTTTCTTTTATTAAAAATTATATCACCTAATTGTATGCTTCAACCATTTAAAACAAAGTATGCTCCAGTGCTACACATTATGAGTTAAGTTGAAGGAGACACATGGTAGCTAGCGACTATCAAGAAAAGGGGTATAATTATTAGTATGTGGTAGAAAAAAGAAAAAAGAAATAGCAACATGAGGCGGGTACCTAGTAGATGGTGACACACTCAAGCAACTGTACCTGATTTCTCAATTTTGGCCTTGCCAATAGGAAGAACAAAGTCTGTGGAGTGGAACTCGGGAGAGACATCGAAGGTCTGACCGTACATAAGCTCATTTTCCAGGAACACCTGCATGGGTCAGGACGGATATATTTGGTTTCTTAATAATGTGCCCATTACCATATTTAAATAATATTTAAATACTTCCTAACAAATGGGACTATCTGGCTTCCATTTTAGAACTAATGTTGTTTCTATGGAATGGTATGGTATAGTAGTTTACCTACTAGGTAGAAAAGGAGGAAATTGATAAAGAAGGTACATAGACAGATTAAAAATAAAAAGTGGAAGGCTTGCATGTACATGTATATTACCATCGTTGTATACGACAGGCTAGATACATGCACCACACAGTACCATACCATACACCTATAGTACAGAGAGATACATACAACTGGGTCTGGGTCCCTAATAGCAGCCTTAAGAAGACCCTTAGCATCCTCGGAGTTCCAAGGAGAAAGAACCTGTTATCAGGAAACATGTCACTTGTACTGTACGTGAACATAAATACAAATTAAATCTTCTTTCTAGATGCTAGCGAGAATGTTGTTATCCTACAACACCTCAATGGTCCATATGATTTATAACCAATCCTTACCCTTTCAGAACCTACATTGAGTGTATCATCAAACCAAGACTAACATTCAACAACATATATCCGCACATTATATATCCATTAAATCAAGAGATAGAAATCCTGCCTCTAAGACAAATATACATACGTCATGAGTACATAACAATCAAAGTAAAATAATAAAACCCAAGCCATTAGATATAAAGAAATACAAAAGGCTAAAACAAATCTCGGGTATATGTCGTGGTTGTAGTACAGTACCAAGCAGCAGTATTGAGTACAGGCGTAGATATGTGTATATCACATATAAATAGTATATATATATATAATTGAATCCTACCTTGAGACCGGGCACATGACTGTACCAGGCAGCATAGCACTGTGAGTGCTGGGCGCCCACACCAGCGGCAGACCCATTAGGTCCACGGAACACAATAGGACAGGTCAAACGACCTGCTGACATGTAGTATCCCTTGGCAGCAGAGTTGATAATCTGTGGTTGTCAAGGGCGAGATAGAAGGTGAGAAGATGTTATTAAAAGTGTATGCTAACAAGCAGGATTACGTTTTATAATAGTTTGATTGGTTGTATGTACACCTTTTCCCTATTAGAAAAAAAAGAATGAAAGGAAAATGCTGAGTGCATGTAAGTACTACAGCGATAATAGAGGAATGTGGTATCAATAACACTACGAGAGAGGACAGAACTTGGAATTGTGACTTTGCAAATATATCATAATGTGAATAAATAACTGTGGGCAAACCGAAGTGTAGAATGAAAACAAAAGAGCGAGAATATAGGAAGAAAATACAAGAGAAACAAATAAAAGCGGGGAATAAGAGGAAAGAGAGAAGAGGTGATGGTGATAGTAGCAGTACATCTACTCTAGTATTAATCATCTGACTATAGATACAATGATTACTTACGTGGTCAATAGCCTGCATGGCAAAGTTAAAGGTCATGAACTCACAGATAGGCTTGACTCCACCAAAGGCAGCACCTACAGCGACACCAGTAAAGCCCATTTCTGTAATGGGGGTATCAATGACACGCTTGGGCCCAAACTCGTTAAGGAGTCCGTTGGTTACCTGTAGGTGCGCGGGTTAAAGGTAAGTAGTATACATATAGATCATAGTTAATTATTAAGTTGACAGGTAATCTATATGTAGTATATTGTATTTAAAAATTATGAAAGATCTTTATCAGTGACAGCATCCACACTCTTGATTCTACAGTGATAACTGCATAATAATAAAGTTTATTTTAGTTCTCTGCTTGCAATTACCGGCTGCCATCCATCCAAAAATGGGTAAGATAATAGCCAAACAGGCTGAAATCAACATCAAGGAAATATACATGTTTGTAAAGTAAAGATGGGAAAAGGAATACATAGCCTGTCCATGGTATAATCATGATAAAAATGAAAGGTAGTGTACAAAGGGATAATTAAAATCATAATAATGTCGGTGTACCTTGTAAGCACCATTGTAGTTGGCAACTTCCTCTCCCATGATAAACACTTTTTCATCTCTACGCATCTCCTCTGCAAGAGCTTCATTCAAAGCATTACGTACGGTAATCTATTTGTCATGCGGAAACTTGTTAGTATGATTTTTTTGTTTGTTTAAAATTTTAAGTTAACATTAAAAATGATAGTACAGTAATGGAGTTATTATGGGTGACTCGGACACATTTAAATTTTTAATATGGCTTGTAAAATATAATACAAACCTTGGAATTCGCGTTTTTTTGTATATTTGAAGGCAGGCACATAACTATAATATATTTAGTAGTATAAAACTAATCCCTTCACACTATTTATCTAACTAGACATTACATACTAGTAAGTTACATCAACCACGGTATGATATTGGAAAAGAGAAAAGTTTGATCTTGACAAGGAGGTGAAGGAAATCTGTAGTTATAAATTGGCCGTGGATTGGAGGAGCAAATATGTATGTTGTACCCGCCTATAATTTAAAACAATCGAGAAGCTTTTACTGGATCTTTATATTTTTAATAGCGTCGATATATGTTCGCTTCAAATATAAAAATGATTTAGGAGACGAAATATTAATGAATAAATAAGTAAAATAGCATATCGGGCAATAATTGACAAGGACAAATTGTCGCCTAAAATATTAAAAAAACGAGTAAAAAGTGAAAAAAAAAAAAGACAACTTCACTTCTATGTCGTTGGCTGTATATTGGAGAACTATTCATCTCTAACAGAGTACCAACATACAACTTCCCTACACTGAAAATTTTTCTTAATGCAATTTCATTCCCTCCACAATCACCAAATCCTCTCTATTCACATACAATAACATAAACATGGCCCACCTGGCTAGCTGCGGGGGCACTATAGCACCTTTGTGCTGCCCGAAGAAGCGCTGGTGTAGCGGCAGCCCTCAAGCTAGTCTGATAGATAGGAAATGTCACTAATTAATTGGTAGCGCAAGCATGTGCAACCAGAGGGAAAGAAACGCTTAAATGAGTGGAAAGAATAAGAGATCTCATGATTGTTTTAATACATTTATACCAACCAATATCGGAAATGTTACTTTCCAAAAGAAAAATGTAACGATAATATGTACTCAAAAGTACTCAAATACGAGTGCTACCTCGGCTAGCGACTGTCGCTTACACAACAATACAACACAGTAACATGCATATTACTGAGTAAAGAAAAATATATATTGTATAATGTTCTTCGAAGAAGAGAGTAGCGTGGTGATTAATACCTTGCTAAGAACATTCGCAGCTTGGGAAAGCATATTTGTTGTTTGTTATGTTTTAATTTTTAAAATAAAATAAATAAATAAACCTGTGTTTAAGGTAAAAACCATAAAAAATTTACTAAGCATTACAGAAATTTTTCGTATATACGTAATTTAGACAATTTCTGTAATTTTATCCCTGTTGTATAATCCCTGTCATAAAGCAATCAAATCATATTATTACAATATTAAAATAGAGTGTGCTTTACTATTGGTTAGACTGTCTTTCATGGCAGACGTATTGGTGTCTTGGAGGATCTTCTCTTTAATTAAAAACATGGAATTACGATCAATCGGATCACACTATCATGCGATTGGTGGCATGATTGATATACAAGCTGCTCCCTATATCTATGAGCCAATGGTATAGGTTGTTCAGTCCAGGCAATGGCACAGCAAGGGCTAATTGAAAATATTGTGACATGTCGAGCTACAGGTTGGCTTTCGTGTTACTTATATGCTGAGAATATCCGAATTTCATTCACTGCGTGAAATTTTTGAATCCTTGACTTACACGTTGTGTTTGTTTTTTATTAAAATAAAAACCTAAATGTATAACTAATCATTTTTTTTTTCTTCGGATTATATCGATAGTTTCGTATTAATTGCTATATATATATTTTTAATATGCGAATGCATAGGCTTATGGAAATTACAATAAGATACTGGGGATAGTAGGAAATTGGGATACAACCAGAGTCTCAAATAAAATAAAGAAATTAAAAATACGCTGAGTCGCTGAGGCCTACGATTACAGTAGGAATTGTTTAAGATTGGACAGTTGGATCTGGGAAATAAGTCTAGGCTCTGGCTATGGATCATGCGGATATATCAAAGATATAAAGTTGCCAGAAAGCTTGATATATGAAGAACCTGGTATATAGTTTTGTTAAGATTACATTGTGATCAGATTATTTTTAATCTTCTAACTTTCATTTCTTCATCGTTTTATCATGATTTCTTATATCGACCTAAAGCACTGGTAATTTTACGCAGGTCCACATTCAAATGAGTAGCGGCTTAAATAAGAATAATTGGAAAGGCTTAATATAAGTTTACAGCAAACGTCAAGATAATATTTATGCATAATGTAGTGTCTAGGTAGATGTGCAACAACCATATCATTTTAATGCTAGATTTGCAGTATGCTCCCCTAGGTATGATGGCTGTCGAGTGCTTGTACCACGTGTTAGGAATTACACTTTCCTTTGTTTTCTTCATTTGCCTTATCTTATTAACTAACATTTACGTTGGGCGCTCAGGTACTAACAGGAAAAGATGGACTAGAGGTGGTGCGGAGGATATTTACTACACTTAAAGGAGGTTTTGCTGCTTGATACAATTTATTGTAAATTAGCAACACCGCCATACACACATAATTAAAGTTGACGAATACCTAAATGTGTATATATTTGGCATTGAAACTTCTCTTCTGGACTTCTTAACAAGTGCTATCTTTAATCAGGGTTATTCAGACGCCGTACCTAGACATAATTTGTTTTTGGAAAAGCAATTTTTTTTAAAAGAAGAAAAAGGTGCAAATTAGGAAATTTTAACATTCCCTCAAAAAGGAGATGCTAAAATATATTCAAAAAAAAAAAAAAATATGTATGAATTCTTAATTCCCTACAGCATACTCAAACAGCTGGCTAGCATGCTCACAATTGAAAACCGTTCTGGCCTTATTAAATGGCAAATACGGGTTGTGGGCATGTTTAGATCCTTGCCTCGACTCGGCTTAGGGACAACCAGTGCGTGCGACCAATGCAGCAAGTGCAATATGATTGGTGAATGTGTGGTCAGTTAAAATACTTTATCACCATGAGGTGCGAGTATATTGCCGGTTAAAATATCTAGGATTATGGGTGCAACTTTTACAGTACTGTACTATTTTTGTCTATTAAATGCTTAGGTCTCAGATATGCATAATTTAGTATGGGTTTGGTTGCCAATTAATCCTAAATATATGTGTGAATACCGTAGATTTGACCCTGGGCATTACTAATATGTAGTATTATTCTCTAGATGCATGTTTTGGGACAGAAACCATAAACTCAAATTAAAAAAAAAAGAGCACTATTAATAAATACACCAAGATAGAGGAATAAAAATTCTGTTATCTCATGCATACATTTCGATAATCCTCTGCACTAAGACATGCAACTACATGTGTGACGTATGCTGCTATTTTACACGATTTGTTCTTATCCGATTCGTTCTGCCATTGGCTTCTACTTACGAACTAATTTATTATTAGGTTTTCCATTTTTCCAACATGCGTATTGGGGCTCCATAATCTTGTTCATTTTACACTTGAAGAGAAAAATCCATATATCCTTAATCTTAAATTCTTTTATTTTCTCGTGTACCGTTATCATCTATGCTTTTTGACTTTTGAATTAAGGTGACGAGATGGAAGCGGGTGCTCTACCAGAGATACACCCTTTTAGGGGCTGTGGGGTTTAAAAAGTTATATCAAGCTTGACATAGATGCAACCAGAGATTAATTAGTTAAAATAGTGTAGCGCACGTGGAAGTGATGCAAAGCTCAAGAATGTAGAGATTCGAATGATAATTTCTGTTGATAAAGCCTTTTTTGAGGCTTCATAGCCCAGTGGGCTCCGGGCTGCAATCATGGCTGCATGTGCAAATACATAGTTATCCACCCAGGCTCCAATAGTTAAGATATTGGTGAAGCCGTGTCCAACATCACGAGGTCCAATTTGGGCATACTCCAGCCCCAAATCTGCCAGGCCTCCGTAGTAAGGGCAACAACCAGAAATATAGGAGATGTATGGATTTAGAGCGACTATTAGACACTTATGAGAATGAATTGGTATTCCATTAACCTGTCACCTCAGGGATCAGTCAATAGAAATCTAGGTTGTCCACCCATAGGCCTGATTAGCTTACCCACCTGCATCTCCTGTTCGCGCCAAGTGTGAAGAGCATGAGATACTGTCTCTTTTCACCAACAACAGCAAGATCATAATATTAGCTATCATCTTCTTCACTCAACTACACTACCCACTACCGGAAACCTGTGTACTAATAAATAACTTAGATGTCATGTCGTACGTCTATGAACCCATAGCAGGGCAGTTAGATGAAGATAACTTGTTCTGCCTAGCACATGCCAATCTCAGACAAGTGAAATAAAATTATGATACTAGAGTTCTAAATGATGAAAAATAGTGTATAGTGCCGTCTCCGGTAAGACCGCGCTATGTCGGTTATGCCATTCATCTCTTGATAATATATTATAATATATTATCATTAAAGTTGCAAATTACACCTTTTACTTACTGACTGTTATTTGTTAAAGCAGTGCGGATATAAAACTTGTTGGATTCATACATACCTTGTGATTCTTGTATACTATTCCAATGGTCAACAAGTAAGTTGCTTCTGTACATTTTACGTCATAGCAATTGAAATATAACTACCTAGATTAGGCCCATAATTAATGTTAATTATGGAGATTGTTGAAATATTAAAATCCTAACCGATCACCTCGATTGGAAAGTAATATACATTTAGCAAGAAATAGAACACGATAGTACTACGATTGCATTATCTTGGAAGATTGTTGTCTGCCAGCCAGAGTAGCCACATTTTTTCGCCAATCGTCAGATATCGGAGGCTAATAGATCAAAAGATTAGAGGCTATGTGGGAACTTGAAGTTCATAGTACACTGCTAACATGTGCAATCATGTAGTCAGTCAATCCATTGTTACTATATAAGGTGAAACTCACTCAAGAGGTCTACTTAATACAAATACAGAATATATTGTTTGCATAAGGCCTCGGTAATGGGCATATATCATTAGACGTACGGTACCATCACATTTAGATCATGATTTTAATATTTTCGGAGCAATGTATTCAAATATAGTTGATTGAGTAACGTTCTTACCCAGGTAAATTGATTTGTCAATACAATACATAGAATGCGAGTATTTATACGTTAATGGGAAAATTAGCTAAAGAGCCATTCATCATCGAGGCAAGATAATCCAATTCTAGTGGGTCTCAGTGGTCTTCGGTGAGTTGCATTTGTCAAAAAGAATCTTTATGATTGGTCCCATTTACAATGAACACAGCTATGATTGACATACGCGATAAATATAGGTTGGAAAAAGATAAAAGGGAACGGAAACAACTAATAGACGCCGTGGAGCACCCGGCATACGCACTAACCCCGCAGGCTTGTATATGTGTACAATACCGATACGGGAAAATACGAGTATGCTCGTGACACTAAATTTTGCATTCACTTATTAAACAATATTATTATATCATAATATATCTATATAGTCCTATTATACAACATTCAGTTGGCGACCCCGAGGCCTGTGAACAAGTCACTAGAGCTACCACAAATTGCTATAATCTAGATATCGTGTGCTATATCTTGTGAATATAAGGTTCTCATGTCCTCGACACAATCTACACATGTGATTCTGCAGCAAGATTGAACAATAAAAAGAGGATTTATTGTATCTTGAGTTGGCTGTATACAGTAATAATTACTATATACGATTGAATTAACACTAAATCCAATTCAATATATATTAGTTATACCCCGACTGAGTGGCGCAACACTGTGTACAAGCCCCAATTGGCGTTAACCAAATTTAAAATAAAAAACACAAAAACCAGACAACCTTTACCGTTCGGCAAGAAA
>NAOQ01000059.1:107054-128199 GCA_002751075.1 Ichthyophonus hoferi | reverse complement strand
AATAATAATAATAATAATAATAATAATAATAATAATAATAATAATAATAATAATAATAATAATAATAATAATAATAATAATATGCTGAGAAAGGGAATCTAGTCCCCAATAAAAAGTTTCTACAGTTCTATAGCATACATATAAATATTATATTGTTATATTATTATATTATTTTTGTATTATTGTATTACTGCGTTACTGCATTATTATCTTCTTGCATAATTATATTATATTAATTTTATATTAATGTTTTTCCTAAATTAATCATCGGTATGTCCAGTATTCAATTGGCGCCAAAACCATTTGGGGCTCAGTAAATCATTAAATTATTAATTAGTAATTAAGTTTAATTATATATATACTTTTCTATTGGTCTACATGATGTTGTCAATTCATTAATTACGTTTAATTGACTGCAAATATTTCTATTGGATTAAATGCCGTGCAGGAGGATCGTTGTGCCAAATCTTATATCTTCACATAAATATGTGTGTGTATCATATTGTGTAAGCGTATATTTACTCAGTACTTAATATATTTAATATTTAATATCACACCTATTTATTAACGGGCTTCCTATTTGTACCGATAATAGTTGAACAATCATGTTTATATGACTGGAGGATAACATGTCCTTCAGGGTGGAAGTTAGTAGAAAGATTAAACAAACACAAATACCCAAACATCAAATCTATAAATTACTTTACAGATATAATAGTATTGAAAAATTACTCTGTGCATATAAAATAATTCAAGGTGGAGAAAATGAGTAGAGAAATGTAATACCTACAAATAATTCAAAATAATTTGTAATATTATTTTGCTTTTTGTTGAAGTATTTCAGTAACAAGTATTCCAGACTTTTTATTTGGTTTATTTCGATGTATTGTGTATTTGACCATCATAAAATTCTATTTAAATTCCGATTAAATTGTTTTTAGCAATAATTTTAAAGGCATCAGTAATTCAACTGCAATCATTTGCATTGAATCATTAGTTTCTTAGATTTGGATGCAATCAAAAGTTTGGCTGGACATACTGTAGCTAAAACTGCCTGGATAAAATTTAACATGTTTAAAAGAAAAATATCTGTTACGTTTTATTCAAAATTGTTATACCTTTTTTAATTGTGCACCGTCATTAGAACCTATAAGATTCTGTGGAAGTTCTATTGAATTGTCCATAGTTCTTCAGCAACTTCAATTAATTTTTGTAAACAATCAGTAATATTTTTGAACTAACATTAGTAATAGCTATTTGGCTTGATCTACGTTTTATAGGAGGTAATGTAGAGACAGGCATATATGCTGGCTCTATCTGTAGTTGTCTATTACAAATATATTCAGCTATTTCTGAAAGAGGAGTTCCTACTTTGGTTTGTTTAGGTGCGATAGTGCTTATGGCAAAATGTGTACAACCAGTAAGGGGTGTTATATTACTATGTCGATAATAACTATTGTCACTATTTAATGTTAGTAGGCAGTTTTCTGACTTTTAAACGGGTGATAGATCCGAAAATTATTATCGTATGTAAGTACTAACTGTGGACTAGACATTACAATAACGATGTGGTTCTTATATACATATATATATATATATATATATATACATATATATATATATATTGTGCAAACGTTTGTGTATGTTATGAATACTCTGTATTCTTACCAATGGTCCACATCTTTGTGAACAGCTGGGGACCTCTATTAACGATTTCAGTTTTTATTTATACTTGTCCCATTTTATCGTGTGGGTCAATTGCAATTAGCATCTGTATAGTTGTATTCATTATCATAAATGGAACTAATTGTAAAGATTATTATTAGCTAATCCAACTCACGATACATTGCAAAGAACCAATAGAATTGTACAATCTTACTGCAATACTTAAATACTATTGTGTCCCTATTTAGATGGAGAATTAACCTATTTCCTCATTGATGTAAAGGTGAGGCAGTTGGTTGGCTGGTCCTTGCTGAATATCCCATCCCTTTCACTTCCATTCGATTGGTCCATACAGTTTAGCCACATTACTAGGCATGTAGCTCCTGTGTTGTCATAACCCAGTGTTTCATAGATCATAGTGCTAGGGGGTGCATCTAATAGGTTGGCATGTAGAACAAAAAGCCTAAAGCCAATGTTTCTGGACATCAAAATCTCCTGATCACCCTACTTACTTACAGCATGTTCATTGCCATAAAAAGTAGTGGTGATAGATTTGTCATCTAGGGCCAAGAGAGAAAATGGTCCCACTGGTTCATTTTCAATGAACAACACTTTGTTCAGCATTATTTCTGGGCCAGCATGTGAACAAATTGAAAAAAAAATTTCAGGAGAGCTCACATTCAGGTGCCATCTGCCATTGTCACTGGGATCTCCACGGCTTTAGTTTTAAAAAATGCGGATAACTTTAAGCAAATGTGCATGGAAACAGCAAAATCGACTATGGGGCCAGAAAAATTGACTATGAAGTCAGTTGTTTTCAATGTCTTCTGTGAACTAGGTATGTATGCATTATCAATTCGGGCCATACTATAAATGGTCCCAGTCTTTGTAGTACTGGCTGGGTTGATCTTCTCACTTGATTTGGCAGCCCCTGCAGCCTTCTCCTTCTTAATGTCTGCAAAGGATTTCCTGTAGTTGTGACCCTTTGAATTGAGGGTACAGTCCACAGTATTGTGCTGGGCTGGAATATCTAAATAATAGTCACATGTCAACACCCTTTTTTGCCTCAGTTTGCTATCATTGCCACTCATAGACGTTCTCTTGTCCTTGCCATTGCCCTTCTTGTTCTTGCCATTATTCTTCCTTTTGCAGTCCATGATTTCAGGGAGATTGCCACTAGTTGTTTTCCCCTGGATGCCTGGCCTGTGCTCCCATTCCTTCACTCTCATTACAAAAGTATGCCATTCAAGATAACCACCTTGGTGGGATCTGATGCTCATGATTGCACTATGATAATCTCTGTTGGTGTAGAGGATTTTCATAGCATTGTCAGTAATTGCCTGTGGTGTCACAGCATGATTGAAGCCTTGCAATTTGGTGCATAAGATCCTGTACCTAATAATTGCTGATAAGCCTAGTTTGTATCTAGTCCGTTTGAAATTGTGTAGCTTATCATGGTTCTCATTAACTAAAGTAGCTGTAGTGTCCCCATATGTTTGACTGAGGAGATCAATGTTATCATAGATAAATTCTTGATCATTTACATTTGCAAGACCAGTGTAGTCATGTGCAGTTTGGTCCACAGAAATGTTGAGGTAATGGCAAGCATGATCTTCATCATTAGGAATGTAGTAGCCACCTAATGCAGTATTACTTCTTTCTTTAAAATTAGTTACAAGCAAATAACATTTGCCACACCACTCTGGTTTAGTGTGTAGCTCAAGATCCCAAGCATATATATTAATTGGGTAGTTTTCACATGAACTCTGGTTAAATTTTCTAAGGCCAGTAATGCCTATAGGTCTCATATTGAACTCATCATGGTCAGGTCTGTGGGGTTTACAGTGGTTCAAATAGTCCTGGAGGAGGTAGAGGAGGAAATTTACTGCCACCAGATAAACCCTGTAGGGATTGCCAGTGAGGGGGACCTGGCCTACCTGGTCCTGCAAATCCACCTGGTCCCGCACTATTAAATCCTTTTAGTCCAAAGTTGAATAGTTTCTCATCGTTTTCAGTCCTCTTGGCCCATTGTCTAGATTGTCGGTCCCCCTGTGGGTGGGGCTATCGGTTGCTGTTGATATGCTACCTGTTCAGTGGCTAGAGTTGCCGCTTGTTGTGTTGCACGCAATCAGTAGCTAGGATTGCATTTTGTTGGGCTACTCATTCAATGTTGGAATCCATGCTGCTAGTAGATTCTGCTTCACTTCCTAAGGACATGTAGTCTGTTCTCCGTTTCACTTGAGCTGGAGTTTAATTTCTCTAAAAGATTTCTAGTTGTATCCTCGTTATTAGTGTCTGACAAGAGTTGTACCCTAAACTTCTTTCTCCCCATGTATCCTGACTTAGTTGTTGAGGGAGTCGTTGACTTGGGTAAAGTTCTAGTAATTGCAGGAGTTGATGCTTTTTTCCTCATTACTACCAAAACTACCACTTAATAAATGGACAAAGAAGCAGGTTTTTTGTATGATACGTTCATTGATTGCAACACTTATTCCAATTAAGGATCTAAACAAAGTCCGTGATGGCCGGTTATATAGTTGTTGCCTCATGGTCAGGTCAATACCAGTTGACCAGGTGAATAAGCCTTTAAGAAAAGCAGATTTTGATGAGGCACTGTACCCAACCTAAAGAGTATTTAACATGTCATCAGCATCATTTCTCATTTAGATGATGCTACGTACGTTACATCTATTACTATGTGATTAAAACTCGAATAACCAACACTATTTAATAAACTATCGTAACTTTATGTGCTAAACTCCACACTAAACATAGTCTTAATTAGATATAATTAGTGACATAATGTTATTAATTAAAGACAATTAATTAATATCCCACCCTTATATACTGGTGTAATTAAATACTATTTTAAAATGCATCATATTGAACTTTTAAATATATAAAGACATTGATTATACATTATTATTCCAAGCCCGCCAAACTTGGTTATCGACGAGTCATGCTGCATTAAGAACGCGTCTAGATGAATAATTTTCACATTTCCCTACTATTTTAAAAAGCATGGTCAAAAAATGATAGATTAGTTTAGTCACTCATAACAGACACACTATTTATATACATTCGGTCATAAAAGCAGTCATTTAGACACAGTCAAATGATTAATCTAGCAGAGGCACTCGGCATCCCAGATATCCTTGGCGTACTCACGGATGGTACGGTCAGAACTGAACTTGCCCACACAGGCAATGTTGTGGAGAGCCATCTTGAGCCATCTCTTTTGGTTCAAATAGGCCTCCGACACCTTGCGCTGGCAGTCAATATAGCTCTGGTAGTCTGCGAGAAGTTTGTAGCGATCACCGTGGTAGAGAAGAGAATCAACAATGGGTTGGAACATTCTGGTATCTTCGGGGCTGAAATAGCCATCACGGATCTAATGTGGAGAAGAATGCGTTGTTAGTCTCTCTGACTTCACCATTGTACAAGAATATTACGACTTGCTCACATCATCTCATACCTTAATTTTCATAATACCTTCTTATACATATCATGCAATAATTCATGCAGAGAAAGACTGTCACAACAAACACACAAATCAATACCTGGTCAAGACACTCGCGCAGGGTGGCGTTGGAAGTGTAGTACTCGAGTGGGTCATAACCCTTCTTATCGAGCTCATCTACCTCCTCGCAGGTAAGACCGAAGATGAAGATGTTCTCTTCTCCCATCTCCTCCATCATTTCAACATTGGCACCATCAAGAGTACCAATAGTCATGCCACCGTTCAACTATAGAATGATAATACAAGGCTTAGTCCAAATATATCTTAAGCACATCCATACAGATATCTGAACCTTTTTCAAGCATGAAATATAAGTGCCTAGCAATCTGTTTAAGAGAGGTATACCTAGATATTTCAAAGGCTATTAAAACCAAAAAATACACGAGAAATTGACACCTATAAGGCTAAAACAGTGAGTGAATCACTTACCATGAACTTCATGTTGCCGGTACCAGAAGCCTCAGTGCCGGCAGTGGAGATCTGCTCGGAGATATCAGCAGCGGGATAAACCCTCTCACCGAGAGACACGCGATAGTTCTCGAAATAGACAACCTTAAGGTACTTACCAACAACAGGGTCATTGTTGACCTTCTTACCAATGTTGTTGATCAGCTTGATGATCAGCTTGGCCATGTAGTAGCCTGGGGCGGCCTTACCTCCGAACATTATAGTGCGGGGCACCCACTGAGCATTGGGATTACGCTTGATATCTGTAAATGGGGAAGATTAATAACATCGTACTGCAGTGATAGATGAAGCTTATTTATATTAGACAAGATATTATACTAGGGCTAAACTGCTATTTAAACTACGAGAAGTATAGCGGTAGATGACAACAAACAGTGTAACAAAAAAACTAACACACCAATATACTAAGTGAACCAAAACACATTCAATTAATCTTTTTTGACACAGATAACAACTAAAAATCACTTACCGTTATACATGGTGATGATATGAAGAACATTCAGCAGCTGGCGCTTGTACTCGTGAATACGCTTGACCTGAATATCGAAGATAGAGTCAATGTTGACATCGATATTGTAGTCATCCTTGATGATGGCTGCAAGCTGCATCTTGTTCTCACGCTTGGCGTGTTGGATCTGGCGAAGGAACTCGGAATCATCAGCGAACTTCTCGAGCTTCTTGAGCTGGTAGAGATCAGTGATCCACTCCTCACCACCGAGCTTGTCAGCCACAATGTTGGTGAGAGCAGGGTTGCACTTAACAAGCCAACGGCGCTGTGGCAGGACAGATATAGTTAATTACCCAATTGAACTATAAAATCCACTAAAAACTATACTCGTGCATGTATACATGTGGGGAAATGGAGAAGTTGAAGGGGCGGGGAACACATGCTTATAAATTGAAAAATAATAGCAGAAGAAAATAGTAGAATGTAGACGTTAAAGAGATAGACAATAAAAATAACAGCAAGCATTACTTACAGGGGTAACACCGTTGGTCTTGTTCTGGAAGCGCTCAGGGTAGAGGTCATAGAAGTCCTTGAAGATGGTCTTTGTGATCAGGTCAGAGTGAAGAGCAGCCACACCGTTGGTGGCATGGGTGCCGACAACACCCAAGAAGCCCATGTGGACCTTCTTCTCATCACCCTCCTCAATGATAGACATGCGGCGCATGCGATCCATGTCTCCAGGCCACTTGGCCTTGACAGTTTCAAGGTGCCAGTAGTTGATCTCGAAGATGATCTCCATGTGGCGAGGGAGGAGGTTACTGATAAGAGACACGGGCCAGCGCTCAAGGGCCTCAGGAAGGATGGTGTGGTTGGTGTAACTCAGGGTGGCAATGGTAATCTTCCAGGCCTCGTCCCATGTCATACCCTCCTCATCCATAAGAACACGCATCTAGGTGCAAGTGTTTTCAATTAGATTTCACATACCTTCCACCACAAAGAGACTGGCATAGAAAGAAAGAATAAAAAAAGGCCTTTTTGCATCTGATCAATAAGAATAACCACAAATGGGTAAATGCAAATAAGCGTGCAAGCAATATGACAATGGGAATGTGCAACTTATAATGATACTTGAGACACAATCACTCACCAGCTCGGGAATGGCAAGAGCTGGGTGAGTGTCGTTCAGCTGGATAGCAACCTTAGAGCTGAACTGATCGAAAGAAGAGCGGGCGTCCTTCATGGATCCAAACTCATTGGACTTGTAACGACGGATAATATCGCGCAGAGAAGATGCAGTCAGGAAGTACTCCTGCTTCAAACGAAGCTCCTTACCCTCGAAGAACTGTAAAATATGGACAAAAATAAGAAATATGACTGGGAGTGGATCAAATACTAAAAATACACCCTTCTCTGATAAACTGATTCACAGCCATTAAAAGATCTTGCAATAAACACAAACCAATGCAAAAAATGAAAATACAAGACATCCATAACAGTACAACCGAATGGCAACGCTTGACAAGGATTAGACATAAATTAGATAAATTCTTACGTTATCGTTGGGGTAAAGAACACGTGAGATGTTCTCAGCCTGGTTTCTCTCAAGAACAGCACCAATGTAATCACCAGTGTTGACTGTAGAAAAAAAAAATATCAATGCACGAGCCATACCTATAATCATAAAAACAGACTGTACCAAATCCTTCGGCATCAAATACATACAACGATGTTACCTGACATTAAAAAAAAGCAAACCCTTATAATTCCCATAAACGATGGCAATTTACAACACAGTGCGAATAAGTGTATGATAGTATGATATTACAAGTGTGTAGAGAAGGAAGGGGGGCTTACAGTTGGTGAGCTCAAAGTCGCAGGGGGACTTGGCAGACCACAGACGGAGAGTGTTGACTACATTGTTCTTGTAGCCTGGGATGGGGGTATCATAGGCCATAGCTAGAATGTTGTTGGTATCAACCCACTGCTTCTTACCATCCTTCTCAACTACACGGCCATACAGTTGCACAGGGATGGTGTATTCAGGGCGGGCAATTTCCCAAGGATTTCCAAAGCGAAGCCAGTCATCTGGAAGCTCATGCTGGAAGCCGTCACGGATCTCTTGCTTGAAGATACCGTACTGATAACGTATACCATAACCATGGGCAGGAAGACCTACAGTAGCCATAGAGTCAATGAAGCAGGCAGCCAGACGCCCAAGACCGCCATTACCAAGACCAGCATCCTCCTCCATCTCCTCGAGCTCATCGATCATGAGACCCATCTGGTACATGGCCTCCTCACAGGCACCTTGGATGCCCAAGTTGAGCATGGCATTGCCGAGGGTACGACCCATATACCACTCCATAGAGAGGTAGTACACGCGCTAAGAGTATGGGCAGAGGGTTAGTACATATATGCAAAGAAATATGACGAGTAAAATGAGCAAGAAAAATAAATAAATAGAATATCCATAGAAGATTGATCATGCCTCTAGCCACCTAGAAATACAGAAAGACGAGAAGAAAATAAAAAGTAGCATATACCTTGGGATCAAGCTCATAGTATTTTTGCTGGGTACGGATCCACTTTCCAATAAGTTGGTCACGGACAGTGTGGGCAAGAGCTTGAGAATAGTCGAAGGAAGAAGAAACATTACGGTCCTAAAAGGAAAAGATGATTAGTTTAAGTAATTTAAAGTTGAGTTAGAAAAGCTGTAGTAAGAAATATATATACCAACAGACTTCTTATATGAGTTTATATTTGCTGAAACTTCTAAATATTGGCCAAAGCCATGTCAGTTACAATTACGATATTATGCATCTGCGCCCAAAACAAAGATGTCATAACCACCACATTCGTTTCACGTTTGTGGATGCATTAGCTGTCGCTACTGTTGCTATTGTCATTATTAAGAATGATTACGCAGGTTTTCAGAATATGCACCTTTCCGATTGTGAAATGGAGGTGTCTGTTGAAAGAGGTCTTGACTTCCTCAACATTCTCAATTTCAGGAATGCCACGAAGAGAAATTTGCTTGCGGAGAGACGGACGTCTAACAACGGGTGCTTGACCGGGTACAGAGGCCACGATTTTGGTAGCTGCAGGAACTGCAGCCTTGGCAGGGGCAGCTGTAGCAGCATCTTTAGCAGGGGCAGCTACGGGAGCAGCCTTAGCTGGGGCTGGGGCAGCCGCGGCGGGTTGACTTTTCTTATTAGACTTCGCCATTATACACTGTTTGAAGAACAATATAATTAACAAACTAAGAAAATATGAATGATCTCCAGCAAATTTATACGTTTACGTGATTCAGGTTTAAAGTCACTGAAATATTGCAACCAACCAGGTTATCGTGTATATAAATTCGATTTTATGGAGACAATACAGCGTGATCTTTAAAATAGTTTATCACTGAAATTTGATGTCAAATTTAAATTACCAAATCAATGATAAAACAAATGTTAAAAAACATCTTAAAATGATTAAAATTCTAAAATAGCAAAAAAATGCAGGAACTCTCACCAAGGATATAATTGGTGGTTCTTATCCATCTAGTCCATTGACTTAATTAAGATACCTCCTCAGAGACAAAACATAAAGAAAGGAGATCTCACCTGTTTTCATAATTTTTACACAGCGTACCACACACATCTATTATATTAGATCAAGACTCGCTCATGGTATCAACCCACTAGTTGAATAGGATATTACGTTTAGCTTTGCCGCTAGAATTTCACCTATTTTTTTTTTCAATCTTATGAGCCGTTAAAATGTGAATTCCGCAATTTTAAGGTATGCTTTTCTTTCTCCATATAAATATACTCTTGGTATCTTTTATCGGAATATTTATAACTTAACTTCTCGAAGTTAAAGTTATATTTATTATATAGATGCTAATATATCTAGTAATAAAAGGCGAGTATATATGTTCCTCTGAGTGCCCCCAACATTTTTTTTTGCATGAGAAATAGCTTCTAAAAACTGTAGGTCAATTTTAAAGCCAGGATGGAGAGAATCTCGTGCTCTTAAAAAGATCACGGAATCATTTTATGTCATACTTCGTTACAAATGCTTTCGAGTACTAAGGATTACCTGGATTGGTGTAACAAAGTGCCTACACGTCAGCAGGAGTTACTCTCATTTCTTATCATTAGTTTGACTTAACGGGAATCGGTCGCCAACAGAACAGAAAATTAAGCATTCATAGTTAATTTTAAAAAAATTCAGTGCGATGATTTGGCTCTTGTAACAAAAATATAAAACGGAAGGAAAAATATTATTAGTTATAAATTTTCATAGATTAGGAGAAATTTAAATGCCTTGGCTACTACTACTATTATTTATTACGTGCCTGGCTAGTAACCAACCACATTACACCAAAGTTGCGAAAATTATTGATTCCAACTGGAGGAGGCCGGGGGTAGACCGACAAATAGGGTAAGCCAATGAGATAATAGGCCAACCGGCTATTGATTGCTTAACCATCTTACTAAATAAAGGAATGCTACAAATCGGAAATATACTGACAATCGAACCATGTCATGGGCTAAATAAATGGAGTGGAAAACTCGGGTTTGCTTCAATACAAGTAAGGAGAGTGATTCAACGAATAATTTGCAACTTAAGAGAATTACATAGGTGTATTGAGTTAATTTATTTCTATTTTTATTAATAAGTTGTACGTAGTTCGATTTTGTTCATTTTTCTTTCACCAATCCAAAATATCTATTATCTGTAGCAGAGGTCTTGCCCTAAAGATGTATTTTACCTACCAAATTAAGTAAGTTCTTTTACAAAAGATTATCCAATATTATACATGTATGGTTGGAGGCCGTAACGATATCCATCCCAATAAAGATGCTCTATGTCTCAATGGTCACAGAGCTATATTAAAATGTTTAAAAAAAAACCAGCAAAATAATATGTTGCCAAGCAACTGCGTTTGTTATTGGTGCACCTTAGTACGGCTATATTAAAGCTGATTATGTGATAATGAGGCTACCAACATGAGTAATGACGCAAGCATGAGTCCTGGTATGCGCTACATTAAAGTATTTTGATAGCGTCAAAAATGACTTGTCCATTTTAGGGCATATTACTGGACACTGTTAATTACGAATTATATACAGGCCGAATGGCTGGAGCAGGATTTTCAAGCCGGAGATCACGCATGTAAGAAAATCAAGAAAAATGACAAATAAAAAGCTATTCATTCAGTAGGAAAGTTTTTTGTCTAAACACTGTTGGGTTATGCGCCAAGAAACCATAATCTTCATTCCTCACTAAAAACATATTTACCCTCCTGCCAGTATTACTAACTGTTGAGTCAAATAAGTAGAGACAGGAGCGTTCCTGTGACCTATATTTATTTAGAAGTGGAGTGAATATTGAATTAAAGGAAGCTTTAACGTGTACCTTTGCATATACGGATAACAAATACGCTAAGACATATTTTTATTATTGAACAGGTCAGCAGGACTTGTCGTGGCAGTATGCCTGAGCAATGAGTTATCTCAAACCAAAAAAAATATGATTTGAAACGGCTTATTATATAGTTGCTGGACCCCCGCCATTGGCTGGTTTAATTTTAATCGATCAATCATTAGGACTGGCATTTAACACTATTACATTACATTGGCCAACTATGTTTCCAGTAATTGCTAATAATATTAAACAAGTATAGCTATATAAAGAAATTCTAAATTAATTAACTACCCCGATTTAAACGTTAGCAAATAAAAGCCGCTCTGAAGTTTCTCCTCATATTGTGGATATCCCGAGCAAGTTTGACGTGATTATTTTAACAAGTTTTTGAACCAGCACAACATTGTTCTGTGTATCGAAACCATATAATATATATTTGTTAAAGAGTCGGCAAAATATACAGCTAAAGGGGTTAGCGTTGACTCGCTTTCACTTGGAAAGGTTGCAGATGCAACACTTTTCTCATTCTGAGGCTAACTAGCATCCCAATCGCGGTTTATGTACATTGCCACACATAAAAATCATAAGTAGTTGGGAAACAATCATCACATTCTGATTAATCTCAATTATATGCAATTATTCTCACGTTAATCAACAAGGTTGTTTAGAACTATCGTAGATATGAACTTGTCTGAAACAGGGGTATAATTGTTGTAAACGTAAAGACTACTATCACATTGAAATTAATTACTGCAGCCCGATATATCATAGCATAGTAACGCGAAGGACAGCCAATAATATTGACCTGTTAAATTAAATTTTATTGGTTGAGGTGTAATCCAACGCTAAGAAAACTGCAAACAATAGATTACATGTCTCCTATGCGTGGCACATCAACTCAATATTGATATACCATGGTGTCGGTGGTGTCCCAGATCATAATAGAAAAACTACAAATACAAATAAAATAGAAGAAAGAAATGTTTTAACACTGATGGATAAATTGATAGATATATATATATTACAAAATACCAATCAAGGTATATATGCCAACAGCGCCGGCATAGTTTTTGCATTTTTTATGCCAGAAAAATAAACAAAAGACACCTATTACTGATTGGTTGGATAATGGTAATCCTATGAATCAATATATTTGAAATTATGTCACCTATGATGTTCTCGCATTTTTAACACTGCAAATTTAATATTATTGCGTGATTATAAAACGTGTAGCACAATTTCGCACTTCAAAGTGTAGCACCTTATCCTATAGGAAAACCGAACAGCAAAAAAAATGACCATTCTCAGTTACCCTGTGTGTGTTCAACATTACCTTTATTTTTTGGTAGCAGTGGGAATATAAATGTCATGGATTAATGACTAATAAAAGTGAAAAGAGCGCACACCTTATATATGTGGCTATCGGTTTGTAAGCGTCAACATATTAAATGTATGCTATGTATGTTATATAACTTTAGTTGTAGACACATGGCGAATTTCTTTCGTCAGACAATTTAGTTCAAGCCACATATTTTTATGTATTTACTTATTGTACTATTTAAAATATACATGGCCATATATAGAGCTATTTAACTTCAAAACACTCGTCAATATATATATATAATATTGAAAACAGAACCAATTCAAGAGTTTGTAGGTTCTGCTTGTAGTTGATTATAAAGATTATCATTATCACTCTCAACTGGCAATGAGTATGCTAACGGCTTATCTAACTCTTCCTGAAGCTCACACTGTTGGTTGAGTGATACAGAAGCTTATAATTTCTTACCAGACAATTTTTTATTGTAAATAAAATAACTGTGATTCAAAACTGGTTGAATATATACAGTAATCCTATATTTAATAGAAGAGGCATTAATATCATATTGCTTTAGTTAGCCTTTTAAATTGTTATCAGTATTATATACTTCTTCTTTATATATACTTGACGTGATATATATATATATATTAGAATCTCCAAAGAAAATAATATTATAATATTGTTTAAATGATTGGACAGTAGTCCTTTATTATTATTTTTCAAACTTGTCTATATACTTATTTAGTTGGTACTTGACTATTATTGAACACAATTACTCCAAAGTTATTAACCGATAATAGCAAAAATTAGCTAACAAGAATCTAATACTAGGCTTTAGTTAAGTAATATTAAAATACTTTTTCCAAGTGGTATCAAAAAGAATGTCAAGAAATGATAAGAAAAGGTTCAGCAAAAACTTTGGCTCCAACAAGACCTTTTGGGCCGAGGTCAATCTATGATAGTAAAACTAAAAACAAAAATACCAATCAAGATATATGTGCCAGCTGCACCAGCACAGTTCTTACACTAATTTTATTCCAGAAAAATAAACAAAAGAGACTTATTACTGATTGGTTGTTTAATGATAACCCTATCAATATATTCGAAATTATATCACCTATGGTATCCTTGCATTTCAGCATTACAAAATGTTTAATATTAATGCGTGATTATAAAGCTTTTAGCACAATTTCGCACTTTGAAGTATAACACCTTACTCTATAGGGAAACCAAACAGTAAAAAAGATGATTTTTCCCAGTTGTCCTGTATTCAACATTACCTTTCCTCTTTGGTAGCAGGAGGATTGGTGTCTAATAAAAGCTAATAGAAGCCACACCCACACCTTATATATGTAGCCACCGGTTTGTAAGCATCAACATTAAATGTATGTTATATATGCCATAAAACATTAGTTGTAGACAGCCACATGCCGGGGTTCATTTGTCAGAAAATTTGGCTTAAGCCATGCATTTTTATATATTTACTTATTGTACTGTTTAATATACATAGCCCTGTTAAAAAATAAAATGATTGCATCTCATTACGCGGAAAGAGTAACATAAGGTTTCTTTCTTCTGCCCACGGACGGAAAAAATGATTTAAATATTTTTTTTTTACTTATCAATATGGAGGGGTAGGACATTCCCATCTAAAATCATCCTTTGGTCTGTGATCGGAAGAAAGAAACCTAATGTTATTCTTTCCGCGCAGTAAGATTCAATTATTTTGTTTTATTTTAACAAGAAACCCATCAAAAAACTATATATAATAACGAAAACAGAACTGGTTCAAGTGCTTGTAAGTTCTGCTTGTAACTAAATTGTAACGACTATCAGTATCTCTATCAACTGGCAATGAGTATGCTAACGCCTTATCTTACTCTCCTGAAGCTCATACTGTTGGTTGAGTAATACAGAAGCCTTTAATTGTTTATCAGACGATTTTCTATTGTAAATAAAACAAATAGGAAAGGTATTAATATCAAAGTGTTCTAGTTGGCCTTTTAGATTGTTATCTGGATTATGAAGTTCTATTTCTTTAGATATACTTGCCGTAATATATATTAGAACTTCTGAAAAATAAAATAAAAAGGAGATAATATTGTTTGTTTGAATGACTGAACCGCAGTTCTTTATTATTTTTTTCAACCTTGCCTATATACTTATTGGTGCTTCAGGGCTATTTTTTTATACTATACACTAAAATACCCACAACTCCTTATTTACAAGTCTAGTTGGTATTTGTTTAGAATCAGAAGTAGAGACAGGAGCGTTCCTGTAACTTACTTATATTCATTTAGAGAGAAAGGGAATATTAAATTTATTAAACTCTTATCTTCTCCGCATTTGTATGTGTGCGGGGCTAGTCAACCAGCTTTTTCTTATTGATTGTAGTTCTTTATATTAATTTCCTTTCTAGAATGGCTTTTTAGTCAGCTACCTCATTGGTGTAACTACATGCAGATTTCCATGTTGACAAATCAATCTATCTGGTTGGAAGATATTATGCAATTAAATCACTATGCAACTACCTATTATCTTGAGCCATAACCGTGATTCAATATATAGATTTTGTTTTGTCTATGGTTGTTTCTTTAGATGTTTCTTGACGCTTCTCAGATGCAATAGAACCAAACAGTTATATGACGTGTGTTCTTGGGAGCACAAATTTTGCTGGACTATCTTACTACGCTTGTGTTTTCTCTATACAACGGCACTCTCCCAGCGTAGGAGAAAATCTGCTTAGTTGTAGGTTTGTTGCTCATTAAATGAACTAGATAATTCCTGATGATACTCAGAAGTGAAAAACTATATGTTAAATGTTCCTGCTTGCTCTGGCTCTGGTTCTGGCTCTGTCGTAGCCTTTGGCATTTGGCGTCTGACATCTGGCAACTGGCGGCGAAAGTGATATGTGGGTGTTGCTGAGTTGCTTCTACCTTGGTGTCACTTTGAAGCTGGAAGTATTGATAGGTCAAAGGCCGATTTGAAAGCAATGTGTAAGTATAATAAAATTGAGTCTCCACACGTAAAAGTCAATGGATATATGTAAGGTTGGGGTGAAGTGTTTTCGGCATTTGTGGATCGTTGACTTCATAGAATTACCAGGTTTTGTGACCATAGTAAACCAGTTAAGCTACCATGTTCAAAATAATAAGTAGAGACAAGAGCATTCTTGTAACTTATATTCACTTAGAGAAAGAGGGAATATTAAGTTTAATAAAATCTTATCTTCTCCGCATTTGTGTGTGCAGCTCTTTATTATTGATTGCAGTTTACATTTATATTATCTCCTTTTTAGAATGGCTTTTTAGTCAGTTATCTCATTGGTGTAGCTACTTGCAGATTTCTTTTGTTGACAAATCAATTTATCGGGTTAAAAGATATTACACAATTAAAACACTAGGCAACTACCTCTTACCTTGAGACACAATTATTGACTTACCTAATATCTTGAGCCATGCTCAAACTTTCTTACTCATCTGTAGTTAGCGATCTTGTAACAGTACTTGATTATTATTGAACACAACTACTCTGTCTATTCCTAAGATATTAACCAGTAATAACATAGTTCAGCTAAAAAAAATTTCATACAAGGCTTTAGCTAAGTAATATTATAATATATATTTTTTAATGTGGTCTCCAAAAAGAACGTCAAGAAATGATAAGAAAATGCGTAGCAAAAACCTTTGGCTTCAACAATACCTCTTGGACTAGGGTCATTCTATGATACTAAAACTAGAAAAAAATAATATTTAGACGAAGACAAGGTTCAGAGACCATACAAACAAATTCACCTCCATACCAATAACAAATAAGTGGTATTTGACCTCCTACAGCAGCCCACAGCACCCCATTCATTGCCAGTTTAAAAATCTTGCCCGTATTAACACAACAAGTATGAAGTCAATAACTTTATACTTACCAAATTAGCATTAGGACAGCAATTGATTTAGCTTTTCAAATCCAGCTGGCTATATTATTTTGATGGAAGGCAATCGAAGTAAAAGCCACAAAAGGTCGAACCCTAGCCTAAAGAATTTTGTTGGCTCTTGGTCACATATTGTCTTTAAAAACTTTCAAGTTGCGGGACCTCTACAATTGGCTGGTTCAATTTTGATAGATAATCTTTTATTGCCATTTGCCTTTGTTACGTTACACACAAGATGCCGAATGGAAACGTATTTTAAATTGATTTGTCGATAGTTGCAAGCACTTACATTTGGGAATCAGCTAATGAGCCATCCAAATAGAGACACGAGATAGAATCAGACAATCCTAGTGGGTCTCTGTGATCTTTCATCAATTGTATTAGCCGATAAGAATATTTATGATGGTCGCTAACCAAAATTAATACCTGCACTAAAACAAAAATCGAGCAGGCCACTAGAACTATCACAGATTCCTCTACCATTTAATACCAAATACATTGCCCTAACTACTTTTCCAAACTACACATGCAATAATAATTGCTAATAACATTAAATATGATCATATAAATAAATACCCAAATCAATTAAATATTCCTGTTTTAACAATGAATATAAGGGCATAGTCGTCTTCTCTGTATTTTGTTTCTAAATTGGGACTGAATTTCCTTCGAAAAGACTCGAGAGCCTTAAATTTTTGGACACTTCTGGAATGGATGGCATATATTTAATTTTCTAGATCAACAATTTGATTGGCAGTATATAAAATACGTCCTATGGAATGTTGTGCTGTGATTATCGGTGTGGCTACACCAATTGTATTGGCGATCCCATGGAATTTAACTACTAAGATATTTGCATATCAGTTTGTTGGCATATTACATGTTTACATGATAATTAACAAATCCTTGTAACCCAATCAGTATAAAATACTTACAGGAATAAGATGGATAAAAATGTACTACTGATCGTATTTTTAATTATTTTAATTATTCACAATTTTATTTTATGTACCTGCCTATCGAAAATCAAAAGGATCATAAGGATTAAATGCCAATTGTTAGCGGGCTTCCACTATTGGGCATTTTTACATTTTATAAATTATAAATACTGATCTATCTTTTGAGAGTTAGTTGACGACCCATCGCGATGATGTTCGCATCGTGGAGTTTCCTTTGTTAAAAATTATATTTTTACTGTCATGGCCACTTGAATAAATGGTAGTACTCTGTCATCGTAAATTAACATCATACACGTCCCTTGTAGTGTAATTGTGCAAGCACAAAGAAGGCCTACGAGTTATCTTAATTCTCTCTTACACACAACATTATGTCAGAGAACGTGAAAACAGCACAAAGGTTCATGGCCTATCGTCTGGCCAATGACAGAGCCAGTTGCATGGCACTGGTTTGCAGCAATGTAAAGTTACTTATTTGTTTAGAGACGCCAACATTACAACAAGGTCTAACCATTATCTCTGGTCAAGTTGCAGTTCGCTCCTACATGGAAAAAATACCGCTAAGTGGTACCTGGGAAGCTGCATGCCTTGATAAAACCCAACTAAAGGTAATCGCTCTAGGGAGAATGATTTCAGATGATAGCTTAAAGGATGTTATTATTACGTTTGAATTTAATGAACGTGGGAAAATACAGAAAATGGTGCTCGCACACCGACCTCTACTATTGCCAAATTTAACATTCAGGCGAACTTCCTTTTCGACAGTAACAGAGTTTTCTAAGAAAGCCAAGGATTTGGGATATCGTCATTCATTCAGCAAGGCCATCAGCTCTATAGCATTGGGTGCGCGAAACTCCGTTGGCATTGGTTCATATGATTGCAAGTGTTCCGCCGACCCTGCAATTGCTGCATGCACACTAAGATGTATGGGAAATAAAAAAATACACCAGGGTGATGTGACTTCCACGACAGCAGACGAGGAAACAGCAGAGTTAGAAGAGACGGCCTTAAATAAGGTCAAAGTTTTTACAGAATATGGTTTAACCGATATTAGTAATTCTCCTGGAGTGGAAGAAGCGGAAGTTTTGCATGTAAATACTGCTCAAATGTACATGGCATATCGTTTATCAAACAATAAAAATGGGTGTATGTCACTAATTTCAAACGATTTTGAGATGGAGGAAGCGAGGGGTGGAGTGAAAATAAAAGGACGTGATAGTCTACGCCAATTTCTCAATAAGTCACCCATTAAGGGAACATGGGATGGTGCACGTTTTGATAGAAACCTAGGAAAGGTTGTGATGCCGGGAACAATGAAAGTAGGATACAAGTGCCTGGGAGTTGATTCTGTTTTCGACTTTGATAGCAATGGAAAAATTCAACATATTCGAAGTACATGTGTCCTTGGCGCCAGAAATTGGGGAAGTTTTTTAGAATGATGTATAAATAAATATTTTATGTATATGATCATATGATCGCATATATTTAATTAATGGAAGTTGTAACATTGACTCTGCTTATAATAATCCCTACCACTGCATGATATATGGATATCTATATATCATGAAATTCAATAACTATATATAGTTGGCTAGCTGTGGTTATTTATAAACCCGATAGTGAAATCTTGTAATATTTCAAAGGCATTTATCATACCACTTGATTAAAAAGCTCAAGTTCTTGTCTTTATAATGCTTAGTAAATTTACACTAATTGTTTCTAAATAAGAACATCGTGCAGTGACACAATCGACTTCAATGTTTTAGGTAAAACATGTAACGTAAGTTAGTTTTATTTAAACTAGACAAAAAAAAATTCTGCGTGCAATTTTTTTAGTTTAACTATCCCTTTTATTAATGTTCAGGTGCTCTTTCTTACTTACACTGACTTTTGAAGCAATCCAAATTTACATAAACTTTGTGCAAATACAATGACCATCTTCTGATAGAGAGATAATGAAGGATCGATTATGAATGTCCTGCTGGGGGCGTCGGTAGTGTTAGAACCTCGGTTTACCTATAGGCATCTCTTCAAAGATCTAGTAACTGTACGTGCCTAGGAGTTAATGTATTTCCGGTCTCTTCGGGTTAAGGCTTTACAGATTTCCATCTAAACAGAACAAACACATCGAAAGATATAACCTCGGAGTTACAGTGCTGTGGAATAATATAAAGAGAGCCTGCTCGTTATAATTAGCGCTCAAACCACACTCCCCATACCCTTTATCGATAGCACGTGTCTGTTAAAGAAAAAAATATCATGCAAGGCAACCACATCAGTAAAGATAAGGGACAATACAACACTCCATGTCATATCACAGGTAGCCTCTCTGGATGCGTGAGTATAGGTAATGCACCCGTGCCTATTGCTTTATTTTTTTATTTGCCTTTGATCTGGTTTTTCACCAGTCTGAGCCAATCTTATAGGGTGTCTTATTGTAACTATTTTAAGCCAATTATTTGCAAAGAAGAGAGGTTTCTCCATGTTCCTACTGACTCCACTTGTGTGCTTCAGCATCTACCATTCCTTCATAAGACTATTAATAATAGTTCAGTGCCCTACCGCACTCGTCAAAGTGACACAGATATTACTAGCAAAAAAGTAACGCCCCGTGACAACATATTCAATCATATCAGAAGATCTAATGGAGAAATAGTCTTATCTCATCTCACAAAACAATTTTAATTGGTAAACTGAGATCACACCAACCAGTATGGTACCTACCATCCTCCGTGATACTAGTTACATCACACCTAATGCTAAAAGCCACACCAACCGCGCAGAAATGCACACAATTATATACATCTACTACATACAAGACTTTTGTTTTATTATTTATTAATGTGTAAATATGTAAACCTATGCGCTATCTACACAACGTCATTGACGTTGAATGTTGTCAGATAGACACTATGCACCTATATACGTATTTGCAGAAACATGACCACAGAGGAATGCTTTGTATGTCCCCCCGTGTGCTATCTAGCGGTACAAATCCTCTCTGTCTGTAGCTACCACCTCCACCTCCTCCATGGTACTAAAGTTGAGGAAGTGCGATGGACGGTGCATCTCGTGATAGAACTCCAATGGATTGCGGAGCTTCAGATCGTATTTCATAGAGGGAGAATGCTTCACTCCTGCAGTACCAACAAGTATTAGTATTCGATAGTAAGGCCGAGAGCCTACCAATCTACTTTGAGACTAGAACTGGATCATAGTCCCATTGTAATATCTATCATTGCAGTCAAAACAACACAGGGCTAGGCCAATAAAAAGGAATAGTAATAATACTAATAATATATGGCAACCCTAGTTAAAAAAGCAAAAAAAATAAAAAAATAGACTACAACGTAAGTGAGAAAAGTACGAAAAAAAAGTACATATTATGTAACATCAGTATATATATATATATATATAT
>NAOQ01000059.1:85429-106983 GCA_002751075.1 Ichthyophonus hoferi | reverse complement strand
ATCTGCAAGCATAGGTATATGTATGCATAGGGCATAGGTGGGGGGCTTACCCATGAAGTTGTAGTTCCAAGATCCCACCGAGGGAACCATATAGAAGCCTAAGAAGCGATCAGACAGTAACATCTGAACCTTTTCATAGAACGAAGGAAGATATCCGTGAGGATTACTGCCACTGTCCTTGTTGTTCTTACCCCATTCGAACCTAAACACACGTCCCACCCAGGGTTAGCACAGGTATAGTATACTATGCCGCGTACATATAGATACACAGAAAACATGGGTCGAAATAGTTATAACTACTATTAATTAATTAATTAGTAGAGGTTTGTTACTAGTTTGTATATAGTATACTATATCTTATGTGTACAAAAGTCCCTCTGTGACAGGGCCCACGCGCACAATTCTACAGTGAAACTATATATATATGTCCTGTTTCTATTTTTATTTTCTGCTTAGCAACCTCACCTACAGTCCAAGATGACTGAGACTAACTACACGGATAACATGTAGCTACAGTGTCTAGTATACCTTATATTATAACTGCATTACAAACCAATCCCTTTCATCAAACCCACACAGTGATATATTTCAAAGTGGGTTTCTTGAACCTAAAAAGTCCTATCTAACATCATATATATCTTATCTAAAAATAGACTGTAGAAAGCAGAGAATGCAATGTATCGTGTGTACAAGTATGTATGTTGTATGATTTACATATCACTACTGTTAATATATAGATACATGCACACACACTCACCCGGATGGAGTCAACTTGTAGGCAGTGAGGGAACAAGATCCAGGTGTGAAACTGCATGTAATCACCACTGTCTTCTCCCCATCCCATTCCCTACAGGTCACAGGGTAGGCGGCGTTAAACACCTTGATATAATAGACACATTACATTGTTCTAACATACTTAATGCACTGATAATACAAACTTAGCCATGATAACATTAAAAAAAACCAAAACAACACAAAACAGAGGACAAATGCAGCTAAACACCTCAAAAATATCAAGTACTTGATTCTTAGTGCTTTAGGAACTTAAAACAATTAAGACAACAAGAAATACACAATAAGGGATGGGTAGAGAAACATACGCATGACTTCAAATAATAGTTACCAATAGGATAGGGTATACATTAAATATACATGTACAAATATAACATAACATACTTGTTGTCAGCCATTGTCTTGGCATGCATAGTAACGTCCTGGGGAGCCAATTGGGGCAGTTCGTTGGGTTGTGTGTGGATCCATCCTAGTGGCTCCATATCTTTCAGATACTCGTGATTGGGCAGGAGATGAGGAAGGTGTACTTGCTGTGTATGTATGCATACCAGCTAGGTTAGTCTCTATCTCGCTGTATGCTGCATTCTTACTTATTAGCTAGATATAATACAAGCCAAACAAAGACATGCTGTTATCTATCTGGATCCCATGAACCTCATATACACCTTCAAAACAACACCAACCTAGAGTCAGTTTTCTTCCTAGCATTTTCTCTCTATTCGAAAGAGCATAGTGTATGTATGTATGTGTGCATATATGAATATATATACAAATAATGGCATACAGGCTAGGTCCCTACCCTACCCATATACCATCGAATATCTATCTACCTAGCTCCTTACTATACATGGAAAACAACAACAGAGAAACAGGCATTACAAGAGCATGAAACTTGCCTGATGGGTACCCCACTGCGGGACCATAACAATGGCCCGGATCTCATACACTTGCGGGTTATCAGGGGGGTGTACTCCATAAAGGAAGCCTGAGATTTGTGTGCGAAGGTCGGAAATAACAATGAATTTCTTAAGAACATTCTTAGGAAGCACATAGGTATAGCCTGTCTCCTTGATGTTATCGGACGATACGTAGATGTGGCCTGTACGTAGGTGAAGGTTGGTGGCACTAATGGCACGCACCCGCCACTCCGTCTAAAGGTAGCGGGAAGGGGGGAAGGGGTAGGTAAGGGAGACAATGTGAGAGAATAATTGTAGAGTATAGCAGAGAGAATAGTATAATATTTCAATCACACCCAGGCATGGCAGTGTATATATAATATATATAAGTCTCACTCACCTTAGAGGAGAAGGTAGCGGTCTCATAGTTACTGGTGGTGGTGACATACATCTCATCACCATGTACGTTAGTAGTCCGTGTGGTGACAGCGGTAAGCTGACTTTGTTCCTTCGTTTGCTTCTCGATCTCGGCAATCTGTCCATTAGAAAATTAAAGTTAGATCAAAATCACATGCTATTGGGTAAGCAGAAACCCTATAATTCAAACTTAACTAATCCAAACCATATATATTCACACCATTTATAGAAATTATATATGTATAACTATTGGACCAACATGATGCAGAAGGGAGGCTAACGTGATAATACGTAAATAGCTGTCAAGATTGATCCAACCCACGATATGGCTGAGATTGCAGTTATACTGTACATTAACACACACATATATCTTTAGTATTGTTATAGTTTGTAGTTCTTTTACATGGTAAACAAAACATATCTTACAATATACGACAGCAGCCTAAATAAAATAATAGAGTAAGAGAATAAAGTTATGGATGTATTACTAAACACTTTGACTAACTCGCACTATGCATGCACTTCTATATCTAAGGAATTATGACATGCAGAAAAATATAAATGAAAAGGGTTAAGCCTAGCACAACCCCCTTGTAGAGGTGAGTGACATCTCACTATTGCCTGACCATAGTAATATAGGTGGACATACAGTGCATTACTACATTGTTAGTATTCCCACTAGCACTCGGTGGTTGCTTATTGAACTATCATGCAGTCGTAAGCAAACAAGCTGTATTATCAAGGAAGAAAGATATCACAAGGCCCTACCTGCTGTCTCTGGGCGGACGGGGCAGAGATCTCCATACCAAGAATAATATCACGGATCTCAGATTGAGTAAGAGAGCTTACATTGACGTTGTTCTTCTTACCATAGTCTATAGGGAGAGAGGGAGGGACGGGGAGAGAGTAGAAGATAGAGAGAGAGAGGGGGAAAAAAAAGGAGAAATATTAGGCAAGAGGAAGAAATCCAGTCAGAAAATACATTGCGGACATTCAATCGTATGTCAAAATCTCACAAGTGCCATTTTTTTACTAGCTACTCGGACTCTATGGTGATTGAGACTACGTTGTTAATGTTCACACACAACCCATAAGAATGGCTACATTTCAAATAACAGACAGTATATCTAAGGTAACATAGGGTAGTTCCATAACCGGCACCCTGACGGCAGGTAATATACAAGACCCCATGAGATAACAGAAGAGAGAAGGCTATGACGGGACACGTCCATGCTTGCCCAGAACCAGCCGTACAGGTATGCACATATACCTCTATATTCCAGCCCTATCCTACATACATATACATACACATATACATATACATACCAGCAAGAATCAAGTCCTTAAGGGACACTTCCACCTTGGTCCATTCATCGTCGGTCAACGAGGGCCAGATATGATGGGCCTACCAACACAATAAGATGTTAGTCCATGCACCTGCATGTATTCAATACTACCATAATATAATACAGCGACCCCCTTTATCCTACCCTAATTGGTTACGCTATTCTACAACAACTCTTTTCTATGATAATCAATAATAGAAGATCATTCTCGATATTTCGATACAAAAAGAGTAATAGCTCAGAGAATAAAGGGTCATCTAGGATAAGACACATAAATATACATAGTGGAGATTGAAAACTTGATTGGATAAGGGGTATATTAGCCAATAGGATAAGGTACATATAGGTATACATATATCTAACTACAAGACACTAAGATGGCATGATACATTATATAATATCTTTAGAAAAAAAAACATTATCCCTTTCATCGGTTGGATGATTATCGCTCTTTCTATATCTGTTTAATTAACTATGCATATCTCTATATACTCTGCCCCTTGCCACACAGCTATCAGGATATTCGTATACCATATAGCAGGCCATACCTCAGTGATGGTGGTCTTTTCAGGCTTCATAATAATCTTGGTCTTGTCAGGGTTAACGTGTAATGCTCTTAAGATAAGGATCAGACGCGAGAAGGCTGTGTAAGATGAAATAGTCTTGAGCCAATCATCGTAGAGATTGAACAACACCTGAGAGGAAGGGGAGAAGAATAGATTAGCGACGTGGGTATAGTACAATACATACATACTGTAGGCTAAACAAATCTAGAGGAACAGGCCCAAGGCATGTTAGAGAAAAAGAAAGAGAGAGAGCAATAGAAATCATCACAGTTACCACAGGGTAAACACTACCATCTGGGGTTCTGTCGCCTTAAGAATCAAATCACCAAACTTCTCGATCTTTAGACAGGCCTGGAAGGGTAGCTGCAACTCAGAGCCCTTGATAACAATATTAGGGAAATCAAGCAGATGCACCTAGGGGAGAGAGGGGGCATATGGTTTAGTTGTTATATCTCTCTATATCTATTGCTATATATTGGCTTCTATCCCATCAAACAAACACATTCATTCTTAGTCATTATTAACTAAGACAGTTTCTCAAGACAATGTTATGTTATACCCTATATAGTAAATATCCCATATCATTTAACATAACAGAACACCTAGGGCTTGTACAAGGTCGCCACTGAAACACATACATATATAGATCTTAAAATAAGATAGTAATGTAACAGGCCAGTCCATGCAACTCAAGGCATTGTAATGACATCATGTCAAAATGTAGGGCAGAAGACTAATATGATGAATAAAGTGTGTACAGGATAGCAAACAATAGAGAGAGAAGGAGAGAGAGGGAGCCCCCAGCCAGTTACCTCAAGAGGGTCTAACATTCCCTTACGCGTCACAATAATTTGCTTAGGCTGTTCTTCAACAGGCAACGAACGAATCAGAGCAGCAGTTTCTTCGGCTGTACACCAATAGCATTGCTTGTTAGATAAATACAATGATACGCCATATAGAGACACATTCCAATTATCTATATATACGTCCATACTGATAGACCAAAACAAAAACTAAGATGGGAGCAAAGTGGAAGATATATATATAGAGCATATTCACTCTCTTTCTCCTCGCTAGGTATGATTGCACACTGATATATCCATCTATTGCAGTGATTATATTATGTTACTGTGTGTTTGCTATTCTATGTCTCTTGCCAATTCTCTTCATAGCTTTTACATAGTTTTCATACATTCTTACCGACCAATAACCAGAGAGAGAATACCATATTAAGCCTACCTGTCTTCCATTTAGCAAGCTGTCCTAGACGTTTCTGACCGGCCCACACAGAGGTATGAATAATCTTGAGGAACAATTGGCCAGTACGTGGATTAAAGATAAAGATCGCACCGTTGATTGGCTTAGTGGTCAAGTTACCCTCAAATGTTTTGTGGATTGTCACACGGTACACGTTGGTGTCATCTACGAACCAGATAATCTGATTGGAGAAGAGCTCACCATAGTTCTGAGAGGATAGGTATGGTTCGGTGGGTTCTGCGAATAAAAAGGGAGGTAAGTAAAAGTGAATATTGATTGGGTTAGGGGAATACCATGAAGGTATGGTAGTGGTAGATATATATCCACATCTACGCCAAAACATACATACTAATACATATACCATGTTATATCATATCTCTACAACTATCTCTTCCCCAATGCTTTATCTAGTAACACCAGAGAGACTCTGTTTAAGGCTTCATTAAAATAATAGTAAACGGTTTGATTAATAGTAAAACAGGAAAACACAATTCACAAAGAAAAGGAACATATGGTCCAACGTCATGTAGTAATTAGTAATTAATAAACACAGGATAATTTAACTAGGTAGAACCAATCATGAACTGGAGTGGTAAAAAAGGAATCACATGGCATAATAACCATCACAACATAACCTAAAAAATAAATAGAACACATCATTGAACAACTAGGGCTTCTACACCAGGAGAGAAATAGAGGCAGGCAGTATCGACAACACAAACACAGCTCTAAGTACTTACTAGGAATAGTACAAGCTAGCCAGTGTGTACGCAAAGTGCAAGGAATTACTATTATTAAGCACTAACATATTGAGTATAGCATAAGGCTCTACCCTAATTGTATGGTAATACACCATTATTATATATATATATAATGTTCATTTTATTGTAGCTTTATAGACACAAACACAACAAACAACAACCAGGGTAACACTAACAGGCATCAGGGACTTAGGCCACCCACCTGAAGAATACAGCTGCAGTGACTTTCTTACACGCTCTCTCAGCACATACAGGGCGGGGTTGGCCTTCATCACCTTGGCCATGGCCTGTTGGATCAATGGCTTGCATCCAGGGAACCAATTACCGAAGGCAGAATGCAGATTGTAAGCTAGATCAATGGCGATCAGAGATCCAGTGGCAGATGGGTATATAGACATGTTGTCGGTAGTGTAGTCCAAGAACTTGGCACGGGCATAGCTGTATGATTGGAGCATGATAGGTATATAGGCCCAGTTAGTAACCATAGCAACCAACATAATAGTGGTGGAGGAATCCGCAATGGTAGCTAATACACCCCAGATAATAACGGTAATAAGCCGTAGAAATATATAAAGTATCCTATATACATTGTCTCTGGCCTCGTTCCTCTCCTGCATGCACACAGCCTTTTCATAGACCAACATAATAAAAACATAGTACACTAGTAAGCCACTCTCACGGCCATTCAACAAGCACCAGCCGCTCCTATTAGAACGTACCGTTCTACATCATGTGAATCGTAATCACCCCATCTCAACTGAACATCAAGCCAGTACTTCTGTGTAGTAGTGGCATCCATGGTATCACGTGTATCCGCCTGTAGTTAACGTGTCAATTAGTTAGTTTCCCCAACCATTTTTGTATTTTAAACTTTACTCCGATCTATCCAATATTAATATAATATAACGTCCCTTTAGCTGTTGGATCCTATACAACTAAAGTAAGAGATTAACATCACGATAATCATTGGTCAGTAGATACTAAAAGAAAGAGAAAGATAAACCATTCCAATGTTTAGCAACATGTACATATGAATAAAAAGCACATGGGCTACTTATAAATCAACAAGATGTAACCTAGTGTATAACATAGCATTATGATATTACACATATACTAAGTACTAATTACTAGCTGCATACCAGTAAGGATGGCTTTGATACATTCCACTTGTAAGTAGAGAACAACAGAATATCGGCACACGAGCTGTTCATCTTATAGGACTTTCTAGGGTGGATGGTTTCCTTCTGCACTACTTCGATGTCTAAGGCATCTAGTTCCTGGTCAAACACCTGGCACAGATCCATCACTACACTCTCGTGGATCTAGGAGCAGAGAGGGCAGGTGAGAAGATAATACAATAGGAAAGAAAGGGTTAGCAACAAGAACCACCATGTACACTTAGAGTCACAGACCACACCGAAAGGCATAGTATAGTATTACAAAGGATTATTACAATTGGTATGATATTATCACAGGACAATTTCAAAGGCAAATAATAAATGAATACATCCCAATAACAAAAGCATTGCCCAATGACTAATAGTATGTAAGGACAGTAACTGGAACCCGTCTTCCATATCATCTATCTTTCCATACATGCTATCATGTCTATTTAATACTTTCACATCGACACATCAGTGAACTATTTTATACTCTATTAGATTACATTATATGGTATTATTCTATCACTGATTGCTGCCCAATCCCATTCAAGTCCACACCACCAAGATGACTAACTACTACAACCTATGAGTCCACCAGCAACATAACAGTATTAAGAATTATAGTATTATAATCAATTGTAGGGGATTGTCACTAGTTGTTCACCGAAACGTACGTACACAAACATATACACACATACCTTCTGCCACAAATGGGCACGGAAGATCTGAATGAGAGAGATCTTGAGGGTAGGGATCTTGCCGTGCATGAAAATACCAGTCAAGTCAAGCTGTACTTGGAAACCAACATAGACATTAGCACGGTTAATAGTGGGCGACCACCACAGGGTAAAGCGACGGTTAGGGATTTGATTAAGACCGGATCGCTGGGCGTTGGTCAGCTTCTTGTATTTCATACTGTAGGCCACACCGTGTCAGTTAGTTATGTTATATATGTTATATGTTAGGCTTGGTGCAATCAAATCAATTAGAGATCACATGACATGAGTGGGAATTGGTTAGTTAATTAGTTAATATACTATATTATACTATTCTTAACTACTTAGGAAGAAGTGGGTCATCCAAATACATCACCCTCTTATAAAGGATACTAGGTAGTAGCAGGATATTCAAGAACAAAGGGACAGAAGTGACTCGATTGAGAAAATAGAAAAAAACATGCATACCATATATATACTACCCTTTACTTTTCACAGTTGATACACACCAATAGATGAATAGATAAATTATTATCATCTATTCAATCATATAATACAAATCATCACTATACATGGACACTATAATATAATAGGAACTAATTAAACATAATACATAAAAATTATACGTCACTAACAAGCATTTATGTATGGTGTGAAGCTCTGATCGCAATAATCCCCACAGATCACCAAATGGTCATTGGTTAAGCGATTTCCAGCCCTGACCTTAATAGAGCAAGAAACAAACAATAAAAAAATGAAAATAATAAGAAAGGACGGTCTATTAAGATGCATAAAGGAATAGAACATACTGGTGATAGCCATATAAAGCAATAAGAACACAATACAATACACACCTCTCCTCAAACCCACTGGCCTTCTCCCAGAACAGACCTTCCCAGGTAGGGAAGTAGGTACCCTTGAACAGAGTATGTTCTAGAATACCCTCCACACCTCCCAAGGCCTGGATCATGTCGGTACGGTAGTTGTTTACTGCAGGTGTGTGCATAGGTGTATAAATAAAGATGGTCCAGTACTGATCAGTGTTTTGTTATGAACCCATTGCATTAAAGAATATGTAGGCAAGAAGGGGATGAAGACCATGTTTCCAAGGAAAAAATAAAATACACAGTCTTTGTATTATATATAACAGCCATAATACATAGAGTACTTGCAATACCTATAATACAGGGGATACCATTAAAGCTCCATTGCTATTATACACAGTGCATCCCACCAGTCGAACAAACCACACCCTTACCCCACAATACACATATCTACAGCCAACTAAAGTTATATACAATGAGCAAACAGTAGCCTAAGGTCACTCAAGATCATCTTATTGCATTATATTATATTATATCACCATTCAACTACTCACAGTTCCACAATTTTCCATCATGGCGCTGGTGGGTCCACCAGAAGGGATTGTTCTTAAGCAGCTGGTACTGCTTGAAGTCAGTACGCACCCGCCACCCCTTGTCATAGGCTAGGGTATGACGGTCCTTCTGGAACAGCGTGTTGATTCGTGGAATACCACGATCCCATGAGTCCTCAAGATCTTCCAAGGTAAGCCGGCGGTTTTGTTGATTGGCTTCTTGTCTCTTCAAGGCATATTCAGCCCACACACGCTGCGAGTCGATAAACTCGCTTTCCCATGGCTGTAGTAGGAGGGCGAGGGAGAGGAAGTGAGAAGGAGAACAGAAAGATAATAATACGAGGATAACAGAGACCATTGTGGAAACATGATATAGAATGGCCATAATTAAATAGGGTGGATCTAGTATAGATCTTCCAATCATGTATGAGATTGTGTTGGATACCCACTCAACCTGAGCCATTCCCCTCTACTAATAATAGCAAGGAATAGAAATATGATTGTTCTGTATAGGCTATATACTATCATACTATATGATTTATATGTATAATGCACTCACGTTGGGATGAATTGGGTGCCAACCTTGTCAATTTTTTTTATATATTTCAAGGCCAAACCAGTTATTCTATTACAATATACAATACCACCATATGCAAACCATCGACAAGTAAAAATAACTAAACAAAAAGGTGTCTCGAAACAACAAGGTAGACAGCAGGGTTGTAACAGCATGCCTGCAGTGCGCTATATCTAGACTATATATGTATCATATCACACCATCAACCATCTAAAAGTGCAAAGACTTGAGGCAAGGAGAGGGGGAGAGGGAGAGAGGAAGGGGAAAGGAACCTGGATATAACGGTACAGGTTGGGAATTAGACAGTCCTCCTCATGGCTCATGCCCGACCTGAAGTGGGTAATACCGCTATCGGTCTGTTTGGACCAGCGAAGGTCTGACTGGGGGATCAGCACATGTCCCATCGACAACATTCCTAGGCCTCCCAATTCCTTGGGCGTGTAGAACACTACAGGGGGGAAACGTGAAGGCATTTTGGAGTTCAGCCCAATCTTCACACGGGTCTGAATCTTGTTTTCACACTTGACTAGAAGGTCTAGTAGTTCTGTACACATCACATACACAGGGTGCCAGTCAGTAACGGATGGTTATATCGTATTAAGGTACGTAGGGGGGTGAGCTGGCCACGTACTGGACTGCATTTTAACCGATTTTGACTCTAAGGTGTAGGCTTTATAACGTGAAAAGTAAGAATTAATCACCAATTCATTCAATGAATTGGCTACTATTTAGCGATTATCCCCCAAGGAAAGCACACTTAGCATGGTAAGGCTAGAAGCATATCCATTGCTACAGGCACCACAGTACTGCACAACATTGAGATCAGTCATGACGTGGCCAGAGCCCACCGGTACATGCGTATCCAGATTATAAATTAATTTATCATTAAAAGAGCCAATGAAAGCAAACAACCTTAATGGATATGTAACTAGCTAGTACTGTCAAGCCCACCACCTCTGGCATACCAGACCTCCCTGTACAGCTATCTAGCATGATTTAGACTATACATCTAACACCCAATACAACTTATACCACTTGCCTTGCGTATTAACTACCGCCTCTCTGTAATACGTCATCAGACCAATCAGAGCAGTGTTCCACTTGTTGATAATCTTAGTGAAGGTAGTAGATCCGGAGGCCATCAAGATCTGCCGGATTCGATTATTAAACTTCTCTAGCGAATCATCGTCTACCCTCAGGAAGGCTTGGGCCGTACGTTCCTTGGTGATCTGTAGTGGTAACCATAGTAATTGATTAGTGAGTGGTGCTTTATGATAACTATGGTTTTCAATTGGCTGGGAATAGATAAAGCAAATCTAATTGGTGGTGTCTCTAAATACCATTCGTAATTTATCCAATAGGATATAAATCAAAATTTTGAAGGTTATTGATGTTTGGCGCAGATTGAATCAGTGAATATATGGTAATATATATATAGACTATAGTATTGTATAATTCGCATTTGATTGGACCTATGCCATTCAATACCGTGTACCTAACCGTATTCAAAAGTTTTTTTTTAGTAAAATATCGAGGAATACACGAGAATATAAAATATAAAAACGCCTGTGATTGGTGATAGACGGGCTTTAATGCTTGTAATTCATTGAGTGAAACATTAAAGGACCAATCAATACTTAATCATAAGGATGAATGTAGAAAGACATAGCTATATGTGGTATATAGAAGTGGCCCTTATACTATATATAGACACCATCAAAGCCTAGATGACTCTTGTGGCTATGTAATAATAACTACACGTGGGGCTCGAACACTATTGCTACAGTGAATTCATAACTATGCTTTAATAGGCTAATCAACACCCAACCATTTTCCCATCAATCATATCACATAGAAATATAATGAATATAATAATAACCACCACCTACATATACCAAATGTACAGTTAACATGACAGGCAGCAACATTATAGCTTTACATACACGTGTACCTAGTTGATATATTAATAAGGGAATAATACTGTCTAAATATGATAATGCAAGCTAACGTAAGCTCAATTTTACATGGAAAATTGGCGATTAGCTATATTATGTATTATATTATATTGCTGTTTGCCAACTTCAACCCATCCTAACTATACCCACCCCAATAGAGCAGTAGAATAAGTCGGAGTATACTTAGCATGCCTTCCTTGCATTGCATAAAATTATCATCACTTCTATATTCTACTCGCTTATATATATAAATATAAAACAATGTAAACTACTGTGGCAGGCAAGTTATGGTGCACATAATTCACTTCTTTGGAATCAGTATTGTATGGGTGGTGTAGTATATTACATATATATATATATATATATATTAAGGATGCATATAGTCAAGCCCATATAAAGCCACCACCTACCTCGTTTTGCAGGTTCCACACCCCATCCTTGTGGGTTAGCTCCTCGCCGATCATACGCACCTTAGGTACAATGCGCAGTTCAAAGCCACACATGTTAAACAGGATAGACGGGTTATCCTTACTACAGGGAGTGTGCACTGGTTAGTGAAAGGCCCAGTTTCTCTACTAGGCAAATAAATAAATAAATAATATTATAATAAAAACCAATCAATGGCTGCAAGAACGTGGTTTGCTACACGAATTGTCAAAAATAGTTCGTCTAGAAAGAGAATAGAGAACAAGCAAGCACATATATGAATGATAATAAACAACATAGTAATAATAAAATAGAAATAAACGCAAAACGAACAGAGACGTGGAAAGCAATAGACAGGAGAGGCAGAGGGAGAGGGAGAGGTATACGGGGCCGTACCTGAACACCGACACAAAGCTATCATCCCAGTCAATAGTAGTGAGAGATCTCGGTAGACGATTCTTCATGTCCCAGAACACAGCTCGACCAAGGTTAACATCTACAAATTAAACCAGGTCAGGCACTGGTTGCTAAGCAACTAGGTGGTTACATTAAAAAATAGAGCCAATAGAGTATCTATACTGTGACAACATAACCAACTAGTTATCAACTAGAGATAAAAAAGTATTGCCAAGTTATTTGATTTTTGATAAGTATTAATCAATATTTCCCCTACAGTGACCCTTTTCATAGTTCTACACCTCTATATGTATATGTAAGTTACATAGTCATTCAATACATTTCAATATTAAATCGCAAATTATTGAGCCAATCAATCCTCAGCCACAAAAAAACACTATTTTCGGATAAATTAAGAAAAAGAAAAAAACGAAAGATACAAAAAGAGAAAGGAAGAGAGATTATATACTACAGGAGGAAAATACAATATAACAGAATAGCATATACTACGACAAAACATAATATAATAAAACACCATACACTACAATACAAGAGAACAGGCTATAATCCAACCCACCATGCTTCATCAACCGCATGCGTTGATCTCTGGGCCAACACTTCTTATTATTATACCCTACTATGTTTTCATTGTTAGGGTCGGGGTGCTCAGTCAAATATTTCTGAATCAAGTCTCGACATTCCTCGGCGTCAAAACGAAGGAACACGTGCACCCTATCAATGTAGCGCGAGTAGAGCCGGATGGGATGCTTAGTTTCTGTCTCCACATCCTAAAGGGAGGTAGGAAGAGAAAGAAGTGAGCTTTGGCTTTATATCGCTTTCATTGCATTATGAATACACTATACCACACCATGAGGGTGCCTTGGTTAACTGTGTCCAGGTTGATAAAGATATAGTCAGATGTGTGAGTAGATATATAGGTATATTAGGTATATTAGTTTACACATCACCACGGGATGGGCTTATGGAAGTTAAATGAATACAATAATTAATTGTATAGATGATAATATGATTCAATCATATGGATGCAATAAAAACTTGCACAGTAAGTAATATTCAGAAAAATGCGACAGTATGGATTAGAGGCCATGAAAAACTGTATATAGGAGGAAATACAACAGCCAACAGAATAATAATAATAATAACATCATCAAAAAACCTGCAAAGTAGTAGGAATGGTTGAATTTGTTTTGAACAGTCATACATATATGTGTAATGCTATCAAAGGGTATCCATACCTGGAATGACAAGAAGTCATTGGGCATCTGGGGGGGTCCAGACATCTCACTGGCACGGTGCAAGCCAAGCAATAGAATATCTAAGATTAGCCCATAGTACTGCACAATAAAGGAAGCAAACTGAAGACCTGTCAAAGGAAATAGGCAGAGAGGGACGTAGATAAAGAGATAGAGTGTTAGATAGAGGAATGATATGACAGAATGAAGGGGAATGTATATGTAGGTGTGGTAAGGTATGAGCTATTTTGCACAACACTTAAACACAATGCTAGGGGTAGGCCACCCAAACAATAACCATGCAAACTACAACGTACACCCACAGGGGCGGGAGCAAGGGGAGGCAAGCAAACATATATATATACTATACCCTACCTCGAATAAGACCGTAGGAGTTGGTATGGTTCATGTCTTTGTAGTTAATAACAACATTGTTTTTGGCAGTCATGTAGTCGGCAATATTGTGATCTACAACCAATCGTAGCACTCTGTTGAGAAGCGTCAAATCCACCTGATTGGGTCACCATCCAATCATAACAGAGATCAGTAAATGCAAGAAAAGTTATAAATAGATTTATAAGTGGGGTGAGATTTTTCAAAAGCATAAAGAGATATTTTACAAAGTAATTTTAACAAAGGAAACTAAATGCACAAACAGCTAGCCAATGAATTCATCCCTATATAGAACCCAGTGCTTATTGGTCGGGGGGTAAGATGTATTATCCAATCATCTAAGTCCATCCTCACACATTACAGCATCTTATAAAACATTACACGAGTAATGGTAGTGGTAATAGATCATATGGATGGGTGATATATCTATCTATAGGACTAGAAGGTTGGTGGTATAAACGAATGGTGAAATAGCACAAATAGCACAAGTGGCTTCCACGGGGTAAAGGTGAAGCAAAAATTATTTTGCCCAGGCTCTTCCCGATACTGGACCAACACATATATAGTGTGATAGAGTATCGAGATTATATTCAACTACCAACCAGTCTGCCCTAGTATCTAACACTTACCTTTTCATAGAACTTGTCAAAGCGGGCCTCTAACATGACGTTGCATTCACCCTCTGACGTGTCCCATACATCCTGTAGAGGGAATTGTCATCATCATGTCATATTTCAAATTCAAGTATTCCTTTACCAACTGGGTGGCCAGCCTACTAGATACACGACACCCTACATTTGATTAATATAATATATCTTGTGCACGTCTGAATATGTCTCATATCTAGGCTATTCCAGTGTTTCCTATATAGAGTATTCTAGTATGTTGTAATCAGATGTGGGTAAACGTAATCCTTATGTGTGACTCTATTGGTTAACCTTAAATTCAACAAACATTATGTACAAGCTCGAACTAAACTGTGTTTGGTATGGGCTTTATTAGCTCAAATATTGTTCTCTAATTAATCTAAGTAGTTTAATTGGAATATCAAAGCAGTCTACGCAGGTGAGACTTAGGAGTCAATAGAGTTAATCGAGAAATTAGCTGTTACTACTTGTAGGTCTCTACCTTACGTTTTAAAACAGGACCGTGGACTGTCCCATCAAGCTACGCTATAACAACAACATGGTCACCCAAATGAAAGAAACTATTACCGAGCCCTACAGTTGGCATAGATAGTATAATATATGGCTCTAATCAGAGTGTTATAGCAACATATTGTGAAAACAAAAGGGATAAATATATCTTGCCACTCACTGCACAACACTATTTAAAAAAATTTCCAGTAAAAGTAAAAAATCAGACACTACCCTTGTATTATTATTATTTATAAAGCAAGAGAACGAGTGGTCAAATGAAGCATATCCAAAATTGGCATCAAGTAGTTTGCAGATGATTGGCAGGATAACATAATATTACAGCATATAAAAGTAAACATACACCACGATTGGTAGAACTAAGACACATTTTTCCTTTTCTAAACGAAAAGAAAATCGAGCAAACACGAAAGAAAACTACACAGAGGATGACCTGGCCCCAGTGTATCATCCATCATTCTTTATGCAAGGCTATATACAGTATTATAAGTAATATGACCATAGCATAACTATGATTATATATATATATAATGCCACTAACCATACAAGGAACCCTCCTAACCTCCTGTTCTCATGACTACTATTGCTTGATTATTTGATTAGACGTATATGGTCAGTGCAAACACAGCCACTTGGCCAAGCGGATATCTATACACTATATACACATTATACATATAAACCCACCTGCAGGTTATTAATACCCTGACACCACTTGTAGGTAAGAAGGGGGGGAGGTTCAGTGTCAGCTGGTTTGATCCACGAGGGGAACAGCCGCCTCTTGTCTGACTCATACCACAGGTATTGGTCTAGATAAGCATCTGTGATCTTGGGTAGCAGTGATTGGATTAGAATGTATTAATTGAATACACGGGTCCAATATTATTATTTACTAGACTGTAACTGGTACACAATTAACAACAACCAATTTTTACATTGGCTTGCAATTGACATAATTAATCCAAACCAGTAAGAATCATTTGGCTAATTGATAGACCAACAGAAGGCCCATCTAAGGAGCTATAGAACGCATGAGGGTTAAATACTATTTAATATCAATCGGTATAATCAATATAGTAATCAATTTAGCTACTCCTTACCCTCATAGAAGATAATAATAAAATGTGTATGAGAAATAACTATTCATATAGTATTCATATTATGCCTTTCAAATATGTCACGTGGACCGGAACATGGAGATCTATTTTCACACTAATACTACGCAACAACCTACCGGCACGGTTGGATAATTAAAATATATACTTTAGACTATTCAAACCATCACGGCTTCATAGGTGAGATTGATTACCTTGCAGCCTATTTCATACCAGGGTTGTAGTAAATAAAAATAAACAGAGAAGAACAACGTCAAGGAGGTAATAGCCATAGTTATACTAATACCAAAGTAGTAATAATAGTAATCACAGTAGTAATAGTAATAATAGCAGTAGTAGGCCAACCTTTTCCAGGGGCTCAATCTCATAGATAGGAGTAAGGTGGCTATACAGGTCCATAAATTCAATCTGTACTTCCTTGAATGATCGCTGGGTGAGCAGATGACGCTTAATACGAGAGAGAGTCTCGTGAGGGTTGTCGTAAGCTTGCTCCACTAGACCTAGTTCCTCTCTGTTATCAATGCATGTCAGTACTTATCGTGCGTGTATGTATCCCATTGGTTAGGTTATTATAGCACCATATCCTATGTACGACATAGTGTAGAAGTATACTACACCAACTTATTGATGTTCAGCATATATATATAGTGAGAAGGCATGTACATAGTTTAGATCTGATCGTTGATATAATATATAATCACATATTTTACAAACAACAACTGATAAACCATGATAGCACAGAAATAACCCAAATTTGCCCTTGTATTATAAGTACTTTACCACCCCCACCGTTCACTATAGTCAGGGTAAATCACGTATATACATCTATTAAGATATATCTAGGGGGTGGATGGGCGTTCTTATGCACACATTGTCAAACAATAACACGACATCAATACCATCTTAATATAGTATAGTATAAAGGCACTATCCTATACTATAATAACAACCATATTAGCACTCTAAAAAAAATGCTAATTACGTGTCAATAATTAGCCCATTATAATCGAAATATATAGAGCATGATGTTTGAATGACTTGATTGGTTATACAAAAAGACAATATAAGGATAATGAAAAGTACGTCAATCACATCTATCCAGCACGTTATCACACTCACCCTGACCAATCACACTATTGCAATTAATGCCACGTATACCTATACATGTGTATTTTATTTACACCCCAATCCTATAATCAATCAACACTAATAATTAAATTAGGTATAATAATTTTTTTGAACATCTAATTTATTCAAGCTAATCAAAAGCAACGCTATAAATAATTCAAATGCCCAATACAACACAATATTTAATAATCTCATGTAATTAACAGTTATAGTGTGTGGTATAGCATTATAAACACACCCACACCCTTACCTTTGGGTCTGGTTCAGTCGACTAGTAACACTATAGGCCTCCTTGAGGCGCTCGAGGGCTAGAATAAGCAGCTTGGTGTCGTGTTTATAGGACAGGGGAGGGAAGGGAATCGGGGAGAAGCGTCTGCTTTCCAACCAGTGGACCATAGTGGTATAGATAGCCACAGCCTCCTCGGGAGTAACGTAGGGTCCATCCTTGTGGTAGTTATGTTGACGTTCCTATAGGTAGAGAGCATGTTGTAAGATTAATGGGCCAATGCTGTGTCGCGCTTTGTTTATATATATATACTTATCTACAATAGCTGTGTATAGTTTAATGCTATGTTTCTGATAAATAATAAATAAAACAAAAACAAGTAAGGATAGGAAGTAGTTAGCAAGTGGTTAATTTGTTGTCATGGTGATTGGTGTAATAGGTGACTTACTACTGGTTATCTAATATATATATAAAGAGAGAAGAAAAGAAAAGTCTGGATATGGAGTAACATAGACGGCAAGAAACAGGACATGCATATGTACAACTCCGAACTTATAACAAATACTACAAAACAGAATCACATACAGACAAACACTAGAAACCAGAAACTCCGTCAGTCAACTGTAAACTCATATACATATACTTATATAGCCCCACTAACCTGTTCAGCCTTAAGGTATAGACGAGTCAGTCGCCCCAGATTCTTCTTACACACTGTCTTATCTACTGTAGCACCACGTTTTATTCTCTCACGGTTATAGTGTGCTGAGTTAGTCCACCAATCCGCTTTCATCTTAACATAGCGCAGAATCATGTTCTCTACTGCCATTGGCATACCAGGTACCTTCCAGGGAATGTTGGCCTGGAGAGGAGAGGGAGAAAGAAAAAGAAGTGCAAAAAGAGGGTTAAGATATAGACAATTGACACCAACCTCAGTGGGATCAAGAGTAAACAACAGTAATAGTAGTCATACAGTGATAGTAACCACTTAGCCCTCCTCTATTGCTCACCTATCACTACATTTATGATAAAGCCAATAAAACAGAAAGTTAAAACATCTACATGCTTTAACAAGCCAGTCTCTGGCAAGAGAAGTAAGAGATATATAGATAGGCTCCTTGTATTACTATACTACTACTTGAGGAAAATAATGCTTATTAACAAAAAAATTCATTTTTTTGGAGATATATGGCGATAATAGTTGCTGTAGGTGGCCTAAGGGCATAGCACAACGGCCCTTTTAATCAATGCTTCCGTTTTAAAGTCAAAGTCTCAGGCTGAAACACACACACACATATATATATATATATATAATTTGGGTTTTAGATGTTTTATCTAATAATTACTCATAAAGGTCAATCGGTTTAGACGATATTAATGAAAGTAGTTAAGCCTAATGCGAATTGGATGCATGATAGATATACAGATAACGAGTAGAGGCACAATCTGTGAAGAACAATAGATTTTAAAGCAATGTTTATAAAATCATGATTTCATAATGGCATAGACCGATGCATACTCTCTTTTACTATATATTTATACACCAATACCAATAACACAGCCCCACTCACCTTCCAGCAGCGCCAAGCCTCAGAGATATGCTGTAGAATAGTACGAGACTTGTTCTGTTTAATACCTTCAGGCATCATATCCATAATATCGTGCATGACAGCCGCCCTCAGCTCCAGGTCAAAGTGGGACTCGACTCTCTGTTTAGTCACAGTCTTGGCAATACCCTTAGAGTGTCTTCCCTCGAATTGACGGGCTAGCAGGTTACCTAGCCAACGCTCTAGCAATGGCACAATACCACGAAGGAAGAATATCCATACACGCCACCCAGGGGCCCAGAAACCACATCTACATAGAACAGAGAAAAACAAAAACAAAAGAGAAAACAAGAGAAAAGCAAAAGGGAGAATCAAGAGCGGTGTGACGTTAGACCTCATTTATAATTGGCATAACTATAATATAATAAATATATCTCATTGGTAATTAGAGTATGAGCTTTGTACTATAATCAAGATTATATCATATCTTATGTGTTGTCATTTCAATGACAACACAGAGCGGAGCGTATTCAACATATTAATCTGAAGTCACAACCACCATACATACACTAATAGATTACATGCACTGCAAAACACTACTCAATTGATATGGACAATTACTAATCATTTTAATTAGTTGAAGAGGTTAAATGCAGAAGTATTCTTAATGATAACTGAGAGTCAATCATATGCAATAGCTATAAACCAACCGGGTCACACTATCTCCCAATGAACATCTCATACTCAATACAGCCCAATGAGCACGCAATTCCATTTTTTAATATATATATATATATATATATATAACACAACAATCAATCGGTAACTCCATTTAGCAAGTAAAAATCCAATCCGAACATAAAGCAAGATCAATTAACTAATTAATTAAAGAGATAAGATTGACCCGACCGTATTTATCCTTTCACTTACCCTGGTCCCTTGCCAACTGCACCAGTATTAAAACGATAGTAGATCAAATGCTTGAGATCTTTACACATACGAATCTGTCGCATAATCTTGTATTTATAGCGGTACATACCTGTGTGTATACCAGGACCAACTAGATAAGGAACATATCTAGACAATACTTGTAAAGACGTATGATTGCTTATATAAAATAAAAAAATTCCAATTAAAATGTTAGTTATTACACTCTAAATCTATTTCAAGACTTATTTCCAAATGTATGATCGAACCTACGCTACTACTTAACCATATCTTACTATATCCAAGTATACCATACCAGAACTAAACAGATATATTGCCCTACTATTGCATGTACGCACACATACATATCATGGTATCTGAGCTAACGTATTTAGAATATGCAAAATAAATGGCATTGCAGGGCCCACCAAGCCTTATCAAATAATACAATACATAAATAGCAACATGCAACAGCCCAAAGAGAGGGATACTATACATCATCGTAACAGCTATACCTATATGCATAACACTATATATAGCCAGGCAAGGCATTACACATAGTTACACTACACACTCTCTTCTACCCTCTACAGCCTCGCTTATGGTCGACCATTTTAAACAACCAGATAGATACCATACTACACCCACAGAGCCCCGTACGTACCAGTGAGCTGTCCCACATGACCGAAGATATACTGCATGCCATCAGCCAACTGATAGGAGTCCACGTTACCCAGACGGAACTGCACATTAGCATCTACAACCAGCTTGGTAAGCCGGAGAATCTCACGGCACAAATGGAAGGCATTACCAAAACGACTTTTCTTACGTTCCTTGGTAGTGAGAGTCTTGACAGGCTTAAGGTTGAAGTTATAATCCAAGTGAAGATAGTTTAAGTTTTTACGGTGAATCAGAAGGTTTAGCATGTTGTAGCCCTGGCGACACACCTGTAGCCCAGCTTCTACCCAGTCTAGCTCGGTAGATTGGAAGAATTTGGTAGCCTTAAACGAGCGGAACATGTATCTTTTCTTTAATGCCTTGGGTGGACGGTGGTGCAGTTCATTAAGTACAAAGCATTTGAGAAGCTTTTGATATGACACTCGCACCTTAACTGGTTGGTTGGCAGGCACATGTTCCTTGTACCTATAGGTAGGGGTAAGGGATGAGA
>NAOQ01000059.1:38490-83007 GCA_002751075.1 Ichthyophonus hoferi | reverse complement strand
TATACCCACAGTCATAGAGTTTAAAGGTCTGTCACACGATAAGTTATATAAACATATGCATATATACTGTGTTTGCTTAAGCATAGAGTTGAATCCCCAAGAAAAATAATACACATCAAAAAAGAAAAGAACATAGGAATAGAATGGAAAAAAAAGAAGAAAAAAAAACAGACAGCTAAAAGCATATATATATAAAGATAACCATAAGATATGCAGGCCACTCACCTCATCACCCTCCTCAAAATCAGGTTCCATCTGACGAATAACACCGGTTGATCGCATAGCAATCGGGTTAATGAGTGGATCAAAATAGAAGGCAGGCAGGTCAGGGTCTTCAGGGTTAATATATACCACATTGGGTGTGTGGAGCTTGGCTAATTGTACCTGAGTATAGATAGATGCATGGTAAGTATGGGTTATAACTAGAGGTACACAACTGGGTGTATATAGAGCCTTCGGGTGTGGTCAATAACCACTCGTAGGTCTATATCTAATATATACAATTAAGGCTATTTGAGTTTGAGAGAAAAGATAATTGGTAAAAAAAATCACCATCACCGCCAGTTATCCAGGGCGCTTCATAACCGTTTAAAATATCTACATGACTATTGTAATCAAATAACCTCATTCGCCTTTAGACAATATCTCAATAGATCAAATGCATGACTTACAGATCGAGACTCATTTCTATATGGTAGAAATCTTCCCTAGCCAATCACTACAATTTAGTTGATTGGAATTAAAGACATAATTTACTCAAATCCAATTAAGTATAAGCTTCATTTTAGTGCAGTTATATATGACTTCTAATATTTTTTTTGATAGAAAGATAATTGGACAAGATTTAAAGAAAACATATTATTGGTCAGTACTTTTCCATATTTATGCACACCTATATATGCATATATAGTTCAATCAAAGATTCTCTTCCTTATTCAATATCGACTACTACCACAGGCCAAAGCCAAAAATAAAATTTTATAGAACAAATTTGTGATTACTTTACTATGCCTATTATACTATCAACAGTACCAGCTTATAAAAACGATTCATCCTTACACAGGCTAATGAGATCATATTTGACTTGTTACAAGCTTTATATAATAGATTTAATTGGCCAAACTTATCTTTATTTATCCCTCCAATCAACAATATATATATGAACTAGACTTAGTCATAAGTAATTTAATGGTGTTATTTATTTAATAATTAGCAACAAACTATTATAATATTAAACGACATTACCATCGTAATTATAATCACTATGACTGCCTGCATTCCCATTCACTAGCACGTATCTAGTTATACACAACAACAAAAAACACCATATATAACCACTGCAAACTGAGCATGATTTGCCTTCCATGAAACAATACAATACTCGGCGAAAAGTAAAACCATACAGATGACTTTACAATTCACGTCACTCTCTTATCAAGCCAAGAAATATATATATATATGATATTACATAAAGTCACCCATATTACCCAGGACGTACCTTACGCGGCTTGGAGTTATACAGATGAGGGAAGGCAATCCTGTATTCAGTACGGATCTGCTGTCTCACAATAATCTATATATGGAGCCAACCAGTTAGATTCCTCTTTGTCCTCCAACTACATCCATCACTTTATGATTATTCCATACTTATGATATTTCATGTCAATTATATATATCATCGACCGTCTCCCACACACCTTACAGATAGGCTCTAACATGGTCAACATAATAATTTAAAATATAATAATAGGTGACTCCAACATGACAGAGAGGACCCAGTCGCACTTCTCTTTTTGGACAGATTATCCTTCTGTTAAATACTAAAACTAATAAATGAGCTTCTAATAAAAATGTTAGTCTGTGGTTAGCAATCTATCTTGTGTTATTATTACATATAAACTTGTGTACATAAAAGGGGCAGGTCGTATAGAGCTTTAGTCAATCAGTTTCTAGTGATTAAATACCATCTAATCATCCAAATGTATTAATTATCACAGTATTTTATTAATGCTTTATGGGTGAGCACCATTGGATTCAACATAGTATACACAATATATATATGCAATACTTCATAGACTAGTAGTGTTTACCATGATAATGATCAAGCTTATCTAGGTAATATCGTATATTCCTAAATTAACACAACATGACATATCATTCATTCATCAATAAACCATATGAAAAAACCAGCAGGCTTCAAGATGAATCAAAGCGTAAGCACTATATCTTATATCACCTCACCATCTATATACATACACACACAGCATCCATGTAGAAGCATAACATGTAGAGGCGGTGTGTAATAAAACACTGTGACAACAAAAAACACCATCGTGTTTTATACTCACTATACTAAGAGTATAGAGTATCTACCTCGCTATTACTCTTGCTTCTCGCTGGTATTGACTCAGCACAGCAACAATGCAGGTCATGCAACGTGGAGAAGCGAAACTTTCACTAATAAAAATTTTGGAACTAAAATTTTGAAATAGAAAAGATATGCGCTGTAGGTATAGCAAAAACCACTGGGACTTATAGCTATAATTACTGATAATTAATTAGGCTCAGAAAGGATATCATAATTGATCTCGGGTGTACTCTACCCTGCATACATACACTCACACCATCTCATTCGGCCAATAAAAAAAATAATAACAAGAGAGATTGGTTTAACTCATAGTAAATAAAAACGAAAATAACCTAAGTCAAAGATACATTGGCCCGTCATCTTTCTTAGAAGCTGGCAGCGACTAGTATATGCCATCAACAATAAAATACCACGTTATCCGTACTACGCTGTATACCAATAATAAAGACAACACAACAACCTGACATGGACAATGGACCGTACCTTATTAATATCATTAAACTCATCCCAGTCCTCATCGCCAGGGTCAGCATCACGGAACAGTGGTTCGAACTTGGGGCCACCAGGAATGGCCATGTTCAAAGCCTTGGCTGTAAGGAAGGACCGCATATCAAACAGGTAGTAATAATTGTCGTCTACTAGATCCGAGAGCAGTTGATTGGCCATACGGTGAAGATTGGCCATGACTGGCAGAGGTAGTTTCCATTGCTTGTAGCTGAGAGAGGGAGAGGGAGGAGAGCAGGATAGGGGGAAATGGGGAGAGACGCATGATGCGGTTAGAGAACTGGTAGATACAGCTTACTGGTAGTCTAAACTGGTTTATACTACAAACATTAAAATCTTAGAACAAAGAATTGTGGGTGTTACAATGTAGGAAACACTATATAGATTAATCCTAGCATAAAACAACAGCATAGGAGATTGTGATTTCACCTAGACATTCAGGCAAGCAGCCAACACGACAGTCATGTTAAGCCAGAACCACATGATACACATTCATTTTCCATTGCAATTACTACATTACTCTCGAATCTGTTTTCATCATCTCTGTTCTATGCGCACATACAACACACCCTGTATATATTCCCATCTATCCCTCTATCTCATACACTACAACCCACCTGGTACCGTTGACCATCTTAGTATTGGCTAGAGGTTTATGATCGTAGAACCATTCAAAGATAGCTTTATCTTCATCCTCGTCTAGCTCCATGTTAATGGCCTCCAGTGGTTCCACGTCCATGATGTTATCGCCGTAATCTAGTCACATATAGTCATGTAAGTGGGTTTGTACACAGGCACAAGCACGACATATGCATGCGCAATCCATCGCATCTACGATCCATATACATATACATCTTCTGGTTTATACTATTCTATATACGTGTTAGCTTACATGTCCCGGAACGGGCAATGCAATGAAAGAAGAAATATAGATAGATAAAAATACACTGGGGCCAATCAAAATGCTTGCTTAAAACATGAGCTATCTACAGCCAGACACGAATCAGAGTACCGTAATAAAAATAAAGACTTTAAACGACTTTTGTACTGAAGAAATATCATTCTATTTACCCAGCAAGCCAAACGTCTACTCTACAGGTCACAGGGGTCAACCTTTAGATGTCCAGTAAAAGTATTGCCATATATATTAACAACAACACGGGCTAGGATTATGCTCAGTGAGATATAGAAGCCCTCCACTCACAGAGACGTACAAATATATCTTCCTATCTATTATATCACTGCCGTAAAATATCCTTTCTTTCTCACATGCAAAAAACAAGAAGGATAAACAGAGATAAAAGGTATGCCATGCCATAAAGAACGCAAGATAAAACACCAATCACATGGCATACACACCTAGAGGTGGCTCTTCATCGTCAAAGGGAGGGAATCTCATTCGCTTAAAATGCTTACGATCTCTCTTCTCTCGTCTCATCATAATCCACATGGATCCCCATTGGGCGATATAGATAGGCTCAACCACCCAGGGAATCTCATTGACGAATGTGATCGCACCTGTCACGTGATACAAGACCTTCACATCACGCACCTGTTCCCAGGGCATGGGAATATTCTCTAGGAGCTTAAGGATAGCATGGGGTACGTACTGAAAGGGAAAGAGCCGGTGTAAGCTGTTAGTCATGATAAATGATATCTGGATAGGTCTGCATATACACAATACACACATACATATTAGGTATAAGATAGTGTCTCACGATACCATGCAGGGCGGAAGAAGCAGAGAGCTCCCACCCACTCATCTAATCTAATAACCAATAACTATAATAGCTAACACCATCTAATGCTGTTTACCTTCAGTGCACCCAGGTAAATACGCTTATCATGGCGAAACTTCCTAGATGTCATATCGCCGTGGTCCTTAATGATCTTTCTAACGTGTTCAGGAGGCATGTCCTCCTTCTGGGCCTCAACAAACCCAAACTTCCTCCTCTCACTATAACGTTTGCTCTGTAACTGCTGCCATTTCTTTGCCTTCTCCTCTAACTGTGCTTCAGTCAGACCTCCGGCGGGGGCAGCAAAACCAGGGGGTTGAGGGACTGGAACCTGTTGTAAATGTTGTGGTGGTGGTGGTGGTGGCTGATTGTTATTGGTCATTGGGAACCCAGGCCCACCTGGGGTAGATAGTAGCCCATCCATGGTGCCTGTGATTGGTAGGTGAGTGTCAAAAGGGTGATAGAAAAAAAAGAGGAGCATGATTAGGGAAGAGAGTAAATTATGACTGGGGACAGAACAATGGAGAAAAAGTAAAAGAAAGGCTGAAATATCATAGTAGGTGTCTGATGGACTACATAGTGGGAACGGGTAATGATAGGAAGAGGAACCATAAGGCAGAGATAAGAAAGGGAAAAAGAATATAACTACAAACAAGATAAAGAAATAGGAAACAATATTTGATATAGAGGGGAGGATAGGGAGATATTCATGCATAATAATGATGAAGATAAATAAATGGAAGGTAGTGATTGGCGGAGAGGACGAGATTAAAATTGACAGGTGTGTGATGGGAGAAGGGGAGTAGGTATGTATGAAGGATGCATAGTGGGTGCAGTAGATAATGAATAGAGAAAAGAAACAGACCACCCCAGATATGCAGCTGTCAAAGGCCAACATTAAGGGATAGGAGATTGTAACTAACATATATTATATTAATGAGAAGGATTCTGAACAAAGTCGGCATGTTTATACATAGATGTCAATGAGTTATGACAGAGAATAAAGAGGAAATAGTAAAAAAGAAGGACGATGCTTCTTACCCACTAATATAGCACTGGCAACGCCAGCTCAAACCAGAATGTGATCAACAATGAACCTATTAGTAGCCCCACCAGTTAGTGTGCGACCACCACAGGACGATACTTTATTATCTTATTACAGCGTAGTAAGGCACAATGTATGGCGTGTGTGGTTAGATATTATTGTAGTGACTCCTTCAAGTCATACCAAATAACCACACAACAGTAACTGTAATAGAGAAAGAAACAAGGAGCATAGACTCACAGACACCTACTTACTAACAACGTGTAAAAACAGAAAGCAAAAAATAACGAATAAAGACCTTTCTTTCAAGTGAATACTACTATTAAAAAGTATATACTAGTTCATTACAAGTTTTACTATTCAAATATTTTCAAATACGCGCAACTACTATCAAATAAAACTTAATAGGAAGGCAGCGGTGCCAAAAACATGGATTTTTTTTTTAAAAAAAAAAGCCATCCTAGCTGCTTTCTTTCTTACATAAATAGGTTGAGGCGGCTATATATCAAGGTAGAATGTGCATCTCTCTCTCCCTTTTTTTACACGTACATAAATGTATAAAATATGCATACACAACACAGAAGTAAAAGACGAACCCACTGTTTGAAATCTGAAATGCATATATAAGTATTGGCCTCACGGGGATGAAGAAAGAGGGTGTATGGGGAAATAAAGCCCTGATTATCTCTCTCTGGCCGCTTTAACACAACTTTAACATACTCGGTGTTTTTAAAATGTAATATATCAGAGAAATATAAATGTGCTGACTGCTATTTTCCCATCTAGCTAGGTTGACATTCACTCTATAGCAGGTATTTTCATAGGCCTGTGCTTGTTTTTCTTAAAAATAACTATAGACGAAGCTGGGGCATAAAATATATCAAAATGGCATGTACGTTAGCTATATTACACAGTTGCTATAGCAACAAGAACCATATATACTATACCTCAACGTTCACTACTTCTACACAAGACGCACAGACTAATTCTCACTTATCCCTATTCAGCAGCATGTGCTGTGTAGGTTGTACACACAGTTCAATTCCAAAAATAAGCGCCAGAGGTCGGTGGGTGGGTCAGGCGCGTGGGGGCCGGGTCGGATAAAAATATAAAGGAATATATAGTGCGTGATAATTAAAATATAAGCGTGTTTATATTTTAAATTACATTACAAATATTTTAATGGTTTATATTATTTGGTGATTATAAAATTTAAGATCTTAAAATATGTATATATAAAGCCGATAGTACCGTGCCTGATGTAATGCAAGCCGGCCAACATCACGTGACTATCCCTTTCCCTAGTATTATTTTACAAAGTCAATTTATTGGCACTGCACTCTTACTCTTAATTTAACCTATCGTATTTAGCCTTTCTTATTGACAAATACAAATACACTGTACCTCATAGTAAAAAAAAAATGTTTAAATGGAATAGGTTATTTATCTAGTTTATTTATTTTTGTTCCATTATATACGAATATAAAATGGTCTCCATGTGTAGTGAAGCTCATTTGTTGTCATACCTGCTAATCCGTGCTAATTACACTAACCAATTATATAACTCATACCATTATTAATAAACAGAATCTTTATTAACAAAAGAGATCATTCTTGTATTTTCTATATCGAAAATTAAAAAAAATCATTTACGGCGTTTATGTGATTCATTACAAAACATGAAATGCATATCAAAGCAATCACTAATAAGTTACGCATTATAGGTTTGATTGGTTCGGGATTAATTAGCTAATTTGGCTTTGATCCAATTAGTATATGGTTTCTTCCTTTAATCCAGTGCTATGATTTTTATATCATAATCTTGCGAGATAATTTCTGACAAGAAATCATAGAAAATATTTCAAAACACAATTCTTCACTTGTAGTTATACACGACAATCCCCAAATATTACATTAATCAGTATGATGCAGGTAACACAGTCGTTCTCTAACAGCAGAGTCACAAAACTGCCAAAAATAACAGCAAATGACTACATTATAATGCGGTCATATTTAACGATATGCGTGATATACTTAAATTGTTCTATTAATTACTCTGTGCTATTGATGATGAGAAAAAACGTTTAAGTTATTGCTTGTTTATACAGATATTCTTGTAACTACTGTAAAAAAAAACTATAGTAACCACAGAAAATAAAATTGTTACTACGACATAATGAATACTTATGACGAACTATTCTTGTTCAATTATGTCTGGCCAATATAATAATATATGCATGAGTATTATTACTAATAAATCTACTGTGTGCCCAGAAATACATAATGCATGATACCAATACTTAATCCGCCTGTGAATCCACTCACGTTGAAGCATTGAGCAAAGTTTGAATATAATAAACATAAAATGATCGTAACTACAATATTGACAGCATAAAAAGAGCACGTTTCCTATTGGTTACGTTTTAGGTACACAAATGGATGCCCCAAATAATATAGTTATTTCCATTGATAGATAGCCTCCAAATCATAACAATGAAATTGATTCTAATATAACCAGTAGCATTTATATTATTAAATTAACCAAAACAAGAGTAAAATTAAATTAAATAATAGCAGAATAAATAGATCATTGAAGCAATCAAAATACTCCAACTTAACCTTATTGGTACTCGAATATCATGATCAGCTATGCGTGTTTGCCTATCTCTGAATAATATTTTAATCAAACCGTATGGTCCGAATTAGAATAAAATGATGTAAAAAAATATAGTTATATATACATAATTTAGTGGAAACTTGTATTTTGATGGGTCAATAAATTTACAAAAGAGGAAGCTATTAATATCTAGCAATATATATGCGTATATATATGTATTACATTTCCCTATTCAGAAATGAGTAAATATAGTTTTACAGCGTTTATGCGACCCAATGTAAAATAAAAATTATGTTAATCTATTGGCTCGGAATTTTTACTACTGTTTCTAATGATTGCATAGGCGTCTTTCTTATTGACACAATCTATGGTACAAAACCAATACACCGTCATGTATTTTGCTGTCCTTTTTTTCCTTTTCAAAATACAATAGATTTCTTTTTCAATTTGAAATTTTTTTTTTTTTAATTACTTTCGAATATAAAAAAACCTCATATTTACAATGATATCTACCAGCTGTGTTTAACAAAATTTTAATTAACAAATAAACCTTCAAACGATTACCACCCAATAACGATTAATATCCAATAGGAAATTGCGTCTAAAACCAGTTAAAGCCACCCCTATTTGTATACTTCACACTGCTATTTCTTTTCAAAATCATATTTTAATTCTTTACGAGCCTCGAATGGGGACAATGAGATATTGTCAACTGGAGCACTAAAACAATAAATTAGCAATCAATAATTACATGCATCTTTTACACAATTGGCACAATCAGCACATAAATACGAATAAACATTCTATAGTGTACATTTGCAAACTTCTTTTCCGAAGATCAAAATACAACGATTTCAAAATTGGTTTTTATGATAGACTTCACTGTATACGAAAACTTTTGTTTTGTTCTGTTGTACATTTTATTATCATTTGTTATTCTTGTTAAGCTATATCCAGGAGTAAAAATTTCCACTTAGCCAAATATATTGAAAGAAACGTTAACGATCGGTATAGGACAGAGATGCAAAGAGTCAGGTTAGGCTATTGTTTAATCAGAAGGCATCAAATATTATTTAATATTTTTTGACGCCATTCAATTTTCTAACAAAAAATTACTGTTTCCCCCTGGTAAAATTGGCCCGAGCTAAGCCATCTCTAAACAGACTTCTTGTTTGTTCAAAAATACATGTCGAGTAGATAGCACATGAAAACCATTTTAATGATAGATCCCACGTTTTTACTTTATGTGCCTTACAACAAATGCATTTTTTTGGAAATATAATGTGCAGATCTTGGTTTACAGTTTAATATTAGCTACTACAAATCCGGATTACATACAATTTCATAACAATATGGCCAGCCAGGAGCGTACTTGGTCTGATGGAGCCACCCTTTCTGTTGATATTACACTTCCAAATCCTCCACTGAAAAGGTAAGCATTATTTTCATTCCAATTTACCTAGTCCTTATATATTAGTAAAATTGAATAAATACTATCACACTTTAGGGCCTATTTATCTCTTTACACCCGCCATTAGTAAAGGTTGCACTTTGATAGAGCGGTTCTTGCTAGTAAGTCATACTAATACAAATCAGCGAATTAGGCAAATTATTGGAAAGGTCAGTAGTTTTTCAAGTGATATGCCCTTACACAAACAGCAAAATTATGCAAAGATATATGTTACCATCAATCAAAAAAGCTTCATATAAATACTGCAGTTGTTTCATTATCACCACTACGTACAAGCAGGGTGATACCAAGATTTAGATACTTCTGATTTATATTAGCTTATTTGCAACTTAAAGGCTAATACCTATATAGATTCCTCTTTCGTACTGGACATCAAGCAATAACAAGTTGCGTATTAAGGGATAAAAATTCGATATGTTTAAATTTGCAAGGCAACCACATATAATGTGTATAGACTAACTGAAGGTGGCTTAGAGTTATATAGGTATACATATGTAACAACAATGTATATATATATGTGTATATGTTTTATATGGACAAAAACACAAGTGCGTAGTTGTGATTACAAAATAATTAAATGAATAGTGTGGATGGATTCAAAAGCTCAATCATGTTGAGATTAAAGTTTGGATAGAGGTTGTATGTGATTAGATATACATACAAACTTATCTATATGCATATATTTGTGGATACTTAATTTTAAATCCTATGTATAATGTTGAAAATGTAGGACTGGTTTGTCACTACATATACACAGCGTGGGTTTCTGCTTTGCATCCTAATATTTCTAATAAATTTAGGCGAAGAGGTTTGCTTGTGGTCACACTTACGGATATTGTGGGGTCAGGGTTTTGTGTATCTGCAGATGTCGTTACTTTTTATTAGAAGTAATATGCCACCATATAGCGTCAAGCCTGTAGTTATCCATCATAAATATCTCCATATAATCCTTAAGATGTTTCTACATCATATATAAACATATTGAGTATAAATAGCTTGAGTGAACAACCTAAGTATACAACTTTTATATATCCACTTTAGTATGAAAACCATAAATTAATAATAACAAACAGAAAAATGTTCCCAGGACTCTGAAATCTAACACCGCTACTACAAAGAAAATCGAATGGGATACACTGTTCATTACTGATTTAGAGTTCCCTGCACCTGCCGGTACCCTACAAATAGTACCTGACAAGGGAATAGGATAGCGTATCTATTCTATCATATTCTTTATCATACATATCTTCAGTCTTTTAAATATGGTATTATGAGACAATGCCCTGTTCGTCAAAACATCAGAATATTGCTACAATGTCTAGACACAATGTGGTAGAATAGCACCGCGAGGCAGATTAAAACACAAAACATAAAACAAGGTATATTATAATAATTTAATTGTAGATTTATTCAAGAAGGAATCTCTTAGTCAGGGATTATGCCTAGAGGACAGTGTCCAGCAAGTCTATCATGTTCATAAAATCCCTCAAAATAAAAGCTGAAAGCCCATTTAAAAATAGACAAATCAAAATAAAAATCGTACATAATTCCTCAATAATAAATAAAAAGGGTTGGTATCATCTACTCTTTAGCTTAGCAAAACTGTAGAGGTTGAGAACATTATCTTTAAATTTAAACATACAAGAAGCATGCTATAGTACATGCAGCACACTTGCGTCACTCTTTCACTTATACTGCTAGGTACCCAACTACGAATGCCTATTGTTTCAATTATTTTATGGATAACGACCAAGATATTTCATAGTATCCTATCAACCTGTATCTATGAATATATGGATCTCTGAGCTATCAGTACAAATAATACAGAGGGACAAACTAGTAAACAACCTTACTCGAGAAAAACTGCCAATATACAATATACAGTCATGCCAATAGTATTATACTTGAATAGTTTGTTATCAAGTAGAAGTTAACGAGTAAGGAGATACGCGGAGGTAGGGATGGAGATGGGACGATAATGTCACTGTTACGGTATTACAGCTGATTTTCCCTTAATATTTAGTAAATAGTTAAGTGTCCCCGCCGTGCCATTGTTAGATGCTGGAGTAATACCGAGAACATTAGCCATCAGGTTGTACATGTCTATATTCTGGATAGTGATAGGTTTATCTTCAGCCTTAGTTCGTATAAAGGATGGGCCACACGCTGCAAACAAGGCGGCCATGGAGTCAAGCTGTGGACAAGATATGCAAGGAAAGGAAAAATTAGTATTAGAGGAAGGCAAAAGGGTGACAGTTTTCATTAAACTAAGAACAAGATACACACATATATATGTCAATGTTAACATATATGATATGGATATGAACCAACATGACCTACAGTTAAGAATGATTGGCTGTGAGTACACAATGAATGATACATGTATGCATTTGCAGGCATAATAAAAAGGGCTTTCGTAAACATAGGTGAAAACGCGAGGGCTAAAACTAACTTGAAATGATGGAGAATACCTGTGTACACATGGGTGATATTATCCTATTATACCATAATAAGGACATTACTTTATAGACCTGAAACTACCCTTAGAGTGACCTGTCCCAACCATAACATATACAAGTATATAGTCCTATTTAAATATTCAAAACCAGTACTCACCGTATTATTATAGCCATGGTCCCCTCCATTAAAATATTCAGGATGTCGATCCATTGAAGTATGATCAGTTAACTCCCACCCTACGTCTGCTACCACTACATTATGTGTATAAACATACACATACACATGGTCAGTAAGCACTCATTGGCCCGTGCCGCTAGACACTTGGTTACACAACTAATTAAATACAAATATGAGCACGAAAAGTAAGGCAATTAGTACGTATATAAATATAGACGAATAATCTAGTGAAGAAAGAGTGAGAGAGAAAGGGTTAGGCTGGTGCAAAGAACAACCAGAATTAGACAGTTTTTGTGAACCTTTCTAGTGTATATATAGTGATTATTATACACATATATGTGTATGTTGTACCACATTAGTCCTTGACAGAGATTAACTCATCAATACAATACAATTATGCTAATATTAGTTTGATGGTTTTTTGAGAGTATTCGCAGTTGAGCCAAAGAGAACTAATACCATTGTTACCAATTACATTTAATTAGACGGCTCGTCGTATTATATGTATACAGAATGAAACTACCTACCCAGTATAGGGGGTATTCTGGGGTTGACACTGGTACGATAGTGATAGGACTCTGGGATTGTCTGGTTAGTGTATATATTGAACTGCAGGTTATGGCTTTCCTTGGCAAACGTTAGGTTGGAAAGTATGGCCTCCTCGTAGCCTGTGGTTATTACTATATTTAGTAATGGTATTTTCTGGCGTTGGTAATCCTAAGTGAGACAACCTCCCTTTTATTACTATCTTCGGAGAATAGATTTAGGTATTACAATAGGCGTTGACTACATTATATCATGTTGCTATAGAATTATTAATGGTTATATATATACCTGGCCCAATAAAGTGCTTTCAACCATGATAGAAAAAGATACAAGGATAGTGTATGCATATATACCCCTCCCTATACAACTGATGCTATCTATGCTTGGGGTTATTCCAACCTAATCTATTAGACAAACTGTAGATAATCAGCCTCCTTCTGGTACTATTTTCAGCTGTGCCAAGAACTTTACCCCATTTGCAAATATTAACTTACTATAGTGTTCTTAATAATACTTATATGCTACCTTTAAATCAATCCTGATTCAATCCATTCGCTCAAGGTATTCTTATTCATGCATCAAGATTATTGACGTGGTAGTAAATAGAAAAAACCGCGTGGGTTTGTGAAAAAAAAGGAAAAACAAGGCATACGTACCAACCTGCGGATAGATAAGCGCCAAATCACCATAGAATATAGTAGCTAGAACGGGGTCTATATAGTCATCTAGATAGATTACCTAAAGGTGCATAGTAGCCGTATTAGGATAGGTTAGTCGCGTGACACTATACTTATGCGGGACAACACACAGACTGCATCCATTAGGGGCAAGCACGACACAATAAACAAGGCGAGAACATAGGTCACAGGTCAGCTAGAAACTAATAGACCAATATATGGGCCACATCAAAACATTAAAAGAGCACCTTACCCTATGGTTGTCGATAGGAGCCATACCATGGTCACTCAATACGATAATGTCTATCTGTGATCTCAAGCCAATCACACGTTAGAACTGTCCACCCACGTACTTACACACACACATATATATATATATATATATATATATATATATGGTACAAATGCTACAGACAATGTTGATATGAAATAGTGTGCAAGTGAATAATATACCTCATTGTGTAGACTAGAACTGTAAATACTTTTCACCAGGTGCCCCACAGCACTATCTACTGCTAACAGGGTGTTGTTGACCTAGAATGCGTGGAATAGTGTCAATAGTGGTTGCAATATACATACATAATTATGTAGGCATGTATGCATGCGTATAGAGATGGGGTATGATCTAGTCACGTAGAAAACATGGGCTATATACAATACAACCGCAATCAATTTGTAAAGGGTCAAGAGGGGTCACTTGGACTGTTACTTTCAGGTACGATACACAGATTAAAGGGCATATATATAATATAGCAAACACTTTCGTATTAACGTCTTATCAACAGCACGGGTCGTTGCATGTACCTAGTATGAAATACAAAGCAAAGATATAACATTTTAATGAGTTAACAGGAAGGGTAATGATTGACGCTAGAAAGACTTTTAAAAGCACAATAAAAAACAAAGAATATCAGCACTATATAACATTTCATTGAAAAGAAAAAAACAAAGTTAACAAAACAATGAATTAATAGAGGGTAATGAATAACGCAAAAAAGTATTTAAAAGTAAGTTACCTCTCTGGAATTAGGACCATTCTTATGACCTACGTCATCTAATACATTGATGTATCCAGTAATCAGTGAGGGTCGCTTATCTTCAGGAAAGTTCACCCACTCCAGTATCTGCATTGTATTATCATTGTGTATTAGATCAGCAACTATGGGCTGATACGAAAGAATGAAAAATATAGAGAGCTTGTGGTGTGGTACATCGGTGTATAGGGGTTTGCATTGTATATGGTCTTAGCCATTATTAAGGCTTGTTATTAAAAATTAAAATATAGGGTTACTAGATAATGGAAAATATACAGAGTTTGTGGAGTAAGGTTAGAATGGGTGTTTCGATATTGTATTGTATTATCAAGATTTATTGTTATATATTTTAAATATATTGTCACCAGATAGTCTGTGGGCGATGCCCCCGTGAGTCAAGGACAGGAACCACACTGGAAAGAACTACCACAACATATAACATGCAGGGTATAAGGTATTACTCTTCCATACAATATCAATAGCACATCTGTGAAAAGGGGGTGTGCATGGATCTAATATTGGCACATGTGGTCATTGGGTGTGTTGAGTATTTTATATTAATATATATACATAATCATACTACATACTATGAGTAAGTATAAATAGCTCAATAAAAATATATTATGTTACTCCACAGAAGGAATAAATAGGCAGAATAATAATAATAGGTAGATGTGCTAGTACATGATATATATGAACAGGTATAATGGACAAAGAAAGAGAAGGAGGGAGAAAGAAAGAGGGAAAAAAAAACAGAAAGGAAAGAATAACGATGTGACCAATGAAAGTAGTAGGATCTACCTGTTTTATTCGATCATCCAATGACATATCACCACGAAACGGCACGACATAAGATGGTCGATGTCCTATAACGTCTGATATCAGTTATTGTATTGAGGCTAGTATATGCATTTACATTTATACACCAATGCATCTTGGATTTCAGGTCGCTTATAGATAATCAAGTTAAACTATTTGATGTTAGTTATTGAATAGAGACTAAAATCACACTTTCCACACATACATCACACATGCAGATATATACACCCATATATAAGATTTAAAACTTTAATTTCATCTAATTCATGGACAATAATGTTAAACTAGCTGAGAAGCTATGTATAAGGTGCTCCAGATAACTAACCAGGTGTGGTTATACACCTCCAGTGCCCTACTCCTCTTACCGCCTTCTCCTTTTATTGCTTCTTCCTAGCCATGTCTATTTAAGTCATATATATATATATACTGTGTCTCCCTGCTAATCCTTCTCCGCTACCGGTAAACATCAATCAATACTGCTACTATATGTACGATATATTTAGTCAAACACATTGAGTAAATACCTGGTTAGACAAGACACACACAAATACACACCCACACACACATATAAATATGCATACATGTATAATCATCCCAGCATCCATTTGTGGCTCCTAATTGTATGTTCACATTCTTACTGACGCGTAAGTACAACTACAGTTACACCTTAAGTTAGGGGTCGCAAATGTTCTACTCAAATCACAGACAGCTTTTAGATATTATTTGTCTATCACATTATGCCAATAAAAGTGTATCGTCACATGTGATTTATAACTGCTAAGCACTTACCATCAACAAGTACTTCTGATCCAGGAAAAAATAGTGATGCAGTGACCAATCCTTGTGCCTCTGCTGTATTCCATATCTAGACAGCCAATAAAGGTAGTGTATAAATTTCCTATTTTTAAAACATCTCTTTTAAAATCAAGTATATATTTTATAGGTTAATAGTATAACAATGTATCGTCTCATTCTCTACACAGATTTAAAAAAATTAAAATTAACTTTACAATTTATAGACTGAATATGAAATCACTTGAATATTTATAATTATATATATGTAAACTGACTGGCCAGGGATATATTATATTATAACAAATAATATCCGTCAATCAGTCGTGTTTACCATATGGCCGAATAACCAATCGCCCAGCTGTATTTTATTTTTAAAAGTTAGTTTATTTTCATTTTTTATATTTTGAATCTAAACTGATTATTATCACAATACCACAGTTAATCTGGATATATAATATCTCCCTATGTAAATGCACTATTTTATTCATCACCATTACCAACAACTACCACTAAAACCTTTCCACTCCTGAAAGTATAAGTAGATATATCAGCATAAACCGTCATCCCATTATAATATATCTAGTGTAAATGTCATCCCACCACAAATTAGCAACCTGTTTGAAGTGTCATATAATATACTTATTATTTCATATACTATACCCATTACTAGATATATCCTACCTATTCATCCATAACATACACCTTACCCACTCCCTCCCCGCCCTAATACAACAGTAACACAATAACCTACCGGCTGCCCACCATACCACTTAGGATCATTGTTACCAGGATTAAAAGACTCATGAAGGACAGGGTCGTAGAAGTGGTTGGCTATCACTCCATGACTTTCAGGGTAGAGCCTAGAGGATACATCCACCCATATAAAGCTTAGGTATTTTGGAGTATGTTTAAGACCTTATAACGAGTCATAGCGAGATTCTTTCCTGTACACCATATTCTACTGATATGGTATGGTATGCTATGATATAATGTAATACAATGTGATGTGATATAATGTATTGTGCCATGCTAGGACATGATCAGACCTAGTCAGGATTAACGCCTAGGTCCATATATTCAACCAGAATAAAGTAATCTAGTGAGCCAATACTGGCACAACTTACCCCTAACCTCGACCCAACATAATATAAAGGTGCCTTTTCAAATACAAACGGGATTGGGTTTTACGGTATGGACGGGAATAAAATGCAATAAAGAATAATACACCAATCAACATAGCCCTATAACACTATAGCAATATAACATACAAGTACGTACCCAGTGGCTATGGTGTAATGATTGGGTAAGGTTTTGGAGGGAAATACTGGAATCAACTTAGCCAATGTTCCACATGACCCTGAGATAAAACACAGACCAATCAGTCATAGTCCACTAGTTCACTATCATGCTTATCCAATCTCTTCCATCCTTTATATTTAATTTCATTCTACTTATTTCTATGCATGTCGTTAAAGAACTATTGACTCATTTTTGTTTTATGTAGGATTATTAATGAGTATAGGCTAAGATAAAGGTAGTGGAGGGGGGCATGGTGGTGAGGGAGGGTAATAATTCACCTCTTAATGAGGTATCTTTATGTGGAGCAGGAAAGAGAATAGAGGAGTGTATAGAGGAGCAAGGGAAGGAGTGTGGGAGATTGTGATTAGCAGATGATGGTCATAATGTATCTTAATATGGGTCAAAAACCAATAAACCGGGGTTATACATAAAAGATTATCAATAGGATTAACTATAATAGCCTTATATATATATCGACAAAAAGCAAGAGAACACAGAGAGGACAAAACAAAACAAAAAAGAAGGTACATTATATTATAGTCAATACTAATCCATATTAAACTGTATTAGGCTAAGCTATATTACAAAATATTCTATTATGCCACGTTAATCTGACCTAACCCTCCCTTATATAGGTTGGTTCATTTTTATGACGACATATATATATTAATAGGTTGTTATAAGGTAGATCCCATAAAAGGCTTACCTAATTGCATAATATTAGGCGTCAATCCACGCTGGAGATATTGCCATCTATAAATAGCCACAGAATGAACCAATTAGCTACTATCATTTCCAACAATCAACACATCATATCTACTACTCTATATAGTCATAAACTATATGTATAGAGGAGGCATACTAGATAATATAACGTGATTGTATTGAAACACATTACCATATTTTTCCTGCGATATTAAGGTTATCACCCATCTATTATCAACTAACAATAGATTATATATTACGTTCACATGATCCACTGATTACTTGTTGCATGATCTTGGGCTAATAAGAATATAAAATTACATATACATATCAATATAAATATACCTCAATATATATATACAACGGGATGTTGTATGCGGGCCTAGTATAGTGTACAGTACTAGCTATCTATCCATGTTATGTATAGTGATAGTCTAAAAGGCACTACATAGATTATACCGTAGGGTTAAATTAAAGGGGTTTAATGAAGGTGGGTGACCAATAAAAACAAACACAATATATATTTCAATTAATGAGATAAAGTGGGAGGGTATGAGAAAGGGAGAAAAGAAAAAATAAATGAATAGGTCAATCATCTGGTCGGGTAGAACAAAGGACCAATAAGGGAAGGGAGCAGGTCGAACTACATATAAATATAAATACATAAACCTGCATAAAACTACATGTACATATATTATATTCAGATAGGCCCAGCTGGATTGTGTACATGAATACTAACCCAAATGCATCAATCGACAATACAATCAACGTACGTTTCTTCGCAACCTCATATATCATGCCTATAAGAATAGAGAAAGAAAAAGAGAGAGACAGATGAGGCAGGGAAGGTTCGGTACAAAGGAATTAGGCTTATGATATATTTATAGATATGATAATAAACTAATAACGTCAGATTTAAAGGCGGACTTAGAAATTGAAACTATTTCTAACTGGCTTTAATTATCGATTAGTGGGAATATTGATGAATAATCCACTAAGGCCAGTGAGAAGAAATAGAATACTGTTCAAAAAGCGACAGACTAACAAGGACTAATAATAGGTAGGCACAGGAAAATAGAGATAATTAATTGGCTAGAGCTAAGGTGAAGGAATAACTAGTAATCTAATAATAGATACTTTATAAAAGATAAATACTCTTATTTACTGGATAGAAAAAAAATACCTCAAAGGAGAGGGAATTATAGCAACAGAGCTGATACGATAGTCACCTAGATGATACGTCATAATATAATATAATAGGTTATAATGTGACCGAGCTGTGTCATAATTTTACAAGGACCAATTGCTGGTAAACATATGTGTATTCATTGGTTGAATAGGTGCCTACGGCTATATATATAGAAACAGGTGATCATTGTATATATAAGGAGAATTGCTTGGTCTTCAAAAAAATTGTACAGCAATAAGCAGTAAACCCGAAGGTTGGAAAATATAAAATACACATTGTACAGATAGGATAAACACAGGTGTAAAGATATATGTATATGACTGCAATACAATAGCATGGAAGTAAAGATGCAAACAAGCACATATACAATCAGGCTAGGTAGGTATGTATTGTATATTATCAGACAACTCACACTCACCATTATGAAACCTGAACTTCTCAAACACCCCAAAGAAAAAAGCAAGGCAAACGAGCAAGGCACAGAGGACCATCAATATACATATTTTAGAGGGAAAACATATATGCCGCAGACCATCCGATTTTACCTGCTTGTAATAAGAAAGGATAAGGAGTAGTGAGCTAAGGGCCTGCATATTCACAAATGTTAGGATGTATAGGCCCTATAGTGAGTGATATATATAGGGCTGAAGAGAGAGGATTGATGGGTTATATCTAGTTATAGATAAAGTGATTCTGAGATGTAATAATGTGCGAGGAAAGGTCTCTCCTTCTATATATATCAATAATCAGGCCTTACCAATCAAAACTCAGAAGTGCCATGCTGGTAATTAATGTATATTGGTATTACTTAGTACTAATATTATGTTCGCTGATTAATAACCATAGACAGATTAACTATAAAACATGGAATTATACAGGAGTAGTCAACTAGTATACCAATGTGCCTGAACTGTATACTATGTCTCATTGAGTATCATCAACCAATCACCATCAACTGACTGTTTACCCATTGCCCCTATGTTACTGTTGCTATGGTGAAAAATGATCTATGCTACAACAGAATCTAGTTACCCATGACTATCCGAATGCACATTTAATCCAATCATGACCTAATTAATGATGTTAATAGCATAAAAATGCAATAAAAAGATAGCTCTAAAGACCAGAGGGTGCTGACTCTCTCCCCACCCCCTGACTATAACCACGCCTCTATAATTAAGGTAAAGCGTACTAATATAATGGCGGCTAACGCTAACATGTGTGGAAAACTAAACGTGCTTGGCATTTCTTTAACAACTTTAACAACTATATATTCATATGTGATTGTTCATTCAAATTTTAGTAATAATAACAATTATTATACTAAGAATTCGTATATATATGTAAATTATCCGGTTGTCGCCATACATATATATAACACTAGTTATAAAAATTATAATAATACCGTATAACTGCCTGAACGTAGTGTGTCTTTTATTAACATTTCATCATACAGCTATTTAATTATATAGGCAGAATAATAGCACTCTTTCTTAGACCAGTATTACGAGACCAGGGCAAACCTCATCTTGAATATTATGATCGAGGAATTCGCACATGCATCGCACATAGCTACAAATATAACATATATAACATTGGTAATTGTAGAAAATTTTAATTTATGTTATGAATGGGTTGCAGTTGCTAGGCATTCATATATTGGAATGACACAAATAGAATATGGACAAGAAACAAAATATATATGACAAAATCGTGTGGATGGATGAATGATGGTAATAATAATAATAATAAGAAAATAAGTAAGAGAATGGGGGCGTATATGTGTACATGAGAAAACTAGGTGTAAGAATAATATTATGAACATAAACGATACATAAAAAATACAAATAAAGAAAAAACATAGAAGGACAATGGGACCAGTTTTATGAAATGGAATAGCAAGTTAGTGTTAAGGAGCATGTGTGCGTGACAATGAGCGTGAAGGTATATATAAATGGGTATCAAGGCTTAGAAGAAAGAGCGAGGTAGAGTAAGAGACAACGGGGCGTGTATACATGTGATACTGTGTGAGTGTGTGAGTGTGCCAAGATGAGTGATAAAAAAGGGGTAGAAGGATGTATGTAGTTATAAGCCTTATATCTATAAAAAGGCCTTATATTGATATAATATATAACTTTACCTGTTTTTGAATTTGTTGTTGTTGTGTGGGTTCATTATTTGGCTCCTCGGAAGGACAAAGTGGGACAAGCTCTATCTCACCTTGGTCTGTACCGCCACCATCCCTTGTAGATTCTACAATAGGCTCAGTGTGCTGTGTAACAGGCCGAATTTTAATAACAAACTCAGCTAGACTGGTCGAGCTATCGTCAAGGTGTTGTAAAACCGGATACCGTCGTTTTACCATAGTGTGGTGAAAATAAATACAAAGATAAGATATTTAACTTGTAAAAGAAAAATTAAACAAAATTAATCATAGCTACAAGTTGTATTCCGTTTCCAGCACTTAACAATGATGATTTTTAACAAAGAAGTAATGATATTTAGGGATATACAACTACTGTACACTACACCAAATATTTATGACTGGAAAGATAAGTACGTATTATTTCTAGCCTGCGGTGTTCAGCTGATCGGTTTTTTATGGAATGTATATGTAGCGTCTTTACCTGTTTACCATTGGCTGATAGTTATGGATTTTTTAGCTGGGCAAGTCAAATACAGTGGATTATTCTATGTGCATTGGTCACGCTTATGGTCCCTTTTATGGTGAAACCGGGATAATGAAAGGTAAACAATCTAATGTAATACGATAAAATATATGCTTATACTTTAATGTAGATAAATGAATAAGGCGCTATTGTAACGGATTACACATGTTCCAACACTTCAGATATAATTCTAAGTTACGGTACCTTGTCATGCTTCCAGTGATGCGCGCAGAGGAAAGTCTGGTGCAATCACCTTGTGGTGCTAATATTATCATATCACTTACAAGCACCTGTACTACCAATATATATGAAATACGAATATATAATATAATATAATATAATATAATATTATCACCTACAAGCACCTGTACTACCAATATATATGAAATACGAATATATAATATAATATATATGATCTGACTACTCCACCTGCGTATGAAAGCGTCTTAAGTCACAAAGAGGAGCATGATCAAGATATTTATAACATCCTAATGGTCCCATAAATGTATCTCCTGAATACTAACATCTAATTGGTCTTACGTAGACATTAATATATATCGCAGCGGCAGCAGGAATATGCTCTGCCAGCACATGTGGTGAGCCATAACAGTTTAAATACGAAAAAGCAAATGCTCTTGTTGGAGTTAGTCTTACAGGAGCGCAAGCAAATAGCCGAATGATAGGCAAAGGTACGCGGAGTAACCCCATTCCCGTAACTCACGCACTGCACCTTATTGGCTAGATCTCCCTGATCCGATCACGACGTGGACCATGTATGTCTTCCCTTTCCATTCAAGCATTACAAGGTGCTCTAAAATCAAATGCTGCATTTGAAAATCTCACTCCGTTTCGTTTATTCCCCAGTGTGGTTGTTTATTAAATTCTTTCTTACACTAATTGTTGTATTGTACTATATAAAAACACGTAACTTCTAAGCGTAAATGTACTTTTTTATTGCTAGTACAATGAGTTGCATTAATAATTGGTAGGGAATTTTTGTAAAATATATTCTGAATAATGAACACTAGTCACTCATCAGTATCAAGATACTTCCAAACCGAAACTCTTACAGGTCTTAAAAGATGTATAGTTCCTCCACGAATAATAAGGGGATATTAAAATTTATTTTGAGGATTTGCTGCAACAAGCAAGGTCAACAGGAAGTTTTAGTTCAAACTACTCCTATTGGTTCATAACTTAGTGACCAAGTATGCAAAGTATGGCTGAGCCAAAGCCAAAAAAATGATACAATGAACCACACTGGCGAAACACTAATAAGAAGAGAGAGACGCCATACGACCAGTAGGATCACCGGGAAACCTGATGGGCCAAAATGATATGCCAACATATACATATACTTACATATAGGTATTATTATATCGATATTCTTATGTATGCATATAATTAGACATGAAAAAGAGAAATACAGCATACGAAACAGTATTTGTGTTTCTAATCGGGAAGGATGCACATTACAGTATAGTCAACCCAGCAGCGGGAACAGTCGTAATAGGAAATGTCCCCAATCATAAGACAGTAAAAGTAAACAAATATAGAAAAAGCCAATAATATACCCTTTTTGGAATACATGTAATAATTGACAGGTAACAAAAACCAAATGAAGGATTACGCAGTATAATAAATTGTTTTAACGGAATTATATAATATAAATACCAGGCTAATTGTAAAGATAATTTATCAAAAAACAACATCTGAAGCAAAGCAGAGCGAAAATTTATGATGCCAGTTGTTGTTGTGTTCGGTGGAACGTAAGTACTCTTTCTTTTATCTAGGTTTGAGGGTTATTCAAAGCCCCTTGGGTCTTACACAACATAAACATCACAAGTTATAGTTGGATATCTGGATATTATCTGGATATTATCTGCAGTCTCTAGTGAGTCTGACAGTCACTAAAAACAACCTAAAAATTCATTAACAGTGCTATAACTAGTATCAAAATACTTATGTTATTGGGAATTTATGAGTATCATAAAAATGCGCATGCGCATCTAGGTACAATGAATAATTTTTTTCTTCTTTTCTTCTTCTTTTTTTGAACTCGAGAAGGCATTATATAGACTCAAGGTGTGACACAAACAGGTGTTATTTACCTGGGAAGCAGCCCTGAGTGGTTGGTTACGCAACAAGTATTGCCAACTAAATCAGTCCTTGTATTTAGAGGTAATCACTTAGAACGGGTATACAATATAGCTAATATCTTTTTCATCTTTTTCAAGCCATACAGTGACTTACTAGGTTTATAAGTTAAAAGCAGTTTTCTTACCCTGATATGATTACTCATATCATTTAAAAGGTATTGTCATATCCACCGGAGACTAAGAATGATGTTGTGTAGAAGACAATCATTATTGTTAATAAAAGAAAAGGCTCCAAGAATGCTCGCACACAGTTTTATACATACTTGCATTTGCACCCCCAGTATCTTGTAAAATATAGATATAATCAGAACCTAAAACGCTACATTAGGATCATAGGCTATAATTCTATCCTATGAAACCAGGAGGTTCTTTACACCACTGCAATACCTTTTGTAATTGCCTCTACTTCAAAGGGTTTTGTTTTGTTTTATTGACAGTAGTTATTTTAATATTGTCGTGTAATAACGCGGTGCCGGCTTGGAACCCTCTATAACACGTACACCTACGCGTATGTACATACATACTATCATACATGCATACATGCATATTCTTTGATATAGCGAGCAATAGAAAAGTCGGGAGTCCAATAGAATATCAACTGAAGCACATACCAACATATTCAAACCTTAATTATTTACTAAAGATATTATGTACTGCTTGCTCCCTTTATATTATATTCTTTTTTAATAGAAAATAATTAAATAAAGAAAACGACAGAGATATAGAGGGAGGATAAACCATATTTTTATTTACATATCTATGCCACTTCCTTATTGCTGTATGATTACACAGTGGAGAACTGGGGGCAGCAGTAGTTCGGGCTGCCGCACACGTCTATTCCAACATTGAGGTACATGTGACATATTGTTTGAAGAGGAGGCGGAGGAGGTTGTGAGTTGATGAGGCTACTAGATGATAAGGAAGATAACGGGATAATGAAAGAAGAGGGTTAAAGAGATAGAATGTGTGTATGTGAGACTAGGAGAGGACATAAGGAGGAGGAGGGCTATAGAGGCAGATGAATAGATAGCTAGATTTACATGCATGGGTATGAATAGTTTTATTGGAAGACGTGCATATGGGGATATTAGTGATGGTATTGTAAGGTGGGAGACTAGAGGAGATAACGTCATTGTTGAATTCCTTGCAACTGAACAGGGGATAGCAATGACTCTTTATTTTGCATACCTTTTTATATACACTCTCCTATACCTTCCTATACGTATCCTCTTGCCACCTCTCATTCTCATTATTTTCATCAATACTTTTTGCATTTTCTTTACAGGTTATATAATAACTCAGCACTAACCTTATAGCCACCCTTCACCTTACAGATAATTGCAACCTATTACCACAGTAATCCTCTATCAGATTGTCCTAATGTTCAATGGACTCAATTAGATTTAAGTGACTATACCGCAGTTGATTCGTTTTTCAATGAAATCTATGGGCTGGTGGGGGTTCTATACTGTGCAGTTCCTAAACATGGGGGTGCTGCAAGTGCAGAAAACGTGAAAGTTTATACTGGAGTCGTAGATGATGTTGTTCATGCTGCCAAGGCAACGTGGAAAAAGGGAGGAAAGTTTCTTGCAATGAGTACAGATCAGGTTGGTATATATGCCTTTCCTTTGTAGTGTCTCCATTTTAGCTGTCATTATCTCACGTTGCGTGTGTTTGTTTATACTTCGTATATTCTTTCTATCTTTGTCGCACATATATTCTCACTCTCGGCATCCATTTATATACAAAGATGACCCTGTTGTTAGCATTCTGAGTGGTGTGAGTGATATGAGGACAGTTAATGGCGCAGGATCTTGGACACAGCCTTGATCAATATTTTAATATCTATGTGATTAGCCCTGTGCAAACCTATTGCATGTCTCTATCCCCGTTCTAGTTCCATATATTCTTACATACGCCCTTCTATGAATCTCTTTGCACCCTACTACCTCCATGACGCCACTCTTATCAATCCTTGGGCTGGTTTAATAGAGCATACTGAGCTCCCTCTCAGGGTCAGAGCATGTAAATATAATAAGAATACTTATATACTTGTCTTCCAGCTTTCTCTTCATTCTTGTATCTAAGTCTATTTAGTATTGTTATTTTAAACAGTGTCAATAGCCCTGTGTATTGGATTGATAGACTCTTAGACAGATAGTGTATATGGGTGAAGGGATATATATATGCGTACAGGTTTCTCTGGAATATCAACGTGGTGTAATTAGCCAAAAACATAAGCAGAAAAAGATTGGTGCTTATGTTGTCATAGTTAAAGTATTATATATAGAGCAGATATAATTTTTGACTTTCCCTATGTACATTTTTGTTTTGCATACCGTAGAATTATGGTTATTAGGTTGACTATAATATAGATTGCATGTACATGTGATGAAACGATTGCTCCGAATGGTAAGGGGACATTTATAGGGCCTATGAAATATTGCCATATAAGGGGAAATGAATGCAAGCTGGACATAAAGGGATCCAATCAACTGAGCGTATATATTTGCCAACATTAGGATGAATACATATTTTGTATTAGGCAAAATAATCCCAACCAAAATTTACAATGCAAATCTAATATATTTATTTTTATATATAAGATACATGTTAAACGAGTTATAAAACATTTTCCCATCTATATTGGCCTATAAAGGCAACTATTGTCTTGCCTTTAATAATTTCTAGTTGGTTCCTCCCTATATCCCTACAGGTATATAATGGTATACCATCAATAGAATCCACCTCATATGATGAAGAGTGTCCCGTCACACCATGTAATTATTATGGGAGAGCCAAGGTTGATATGGAGATAGCGCTGTTGAGGTGCGGGAATTGTTTTGTACTGTTGATTTATTTGATTGTTTGATTACTGGTTTAGGGTAAATGACTGAGAGTGTTATTAATATGGTCAGGTAGAACCTTATATTATTGCTGGCACATTTGAATGCTTATTAAAAGTATATTGATATATACAATACAATGACTTACATATACTCCTTTGCCTCTTTTCAAAGAACTCAATTACACACAAACATGCCCACCCATCCGCATATATATATATGTCAGAGTCTGCCCTTAGATATAGCTACTCTGAAGCCAACACAGGCCCTAATGGGTATTTCCAAAAATATACATACAACCTAATATTTCTATTGCAATTCATGCACATACATTCACATGCACACGCATATATTTTTATATGTAACTATACATCTTTAGGGAGGGTAAAGGTCATCCACTTATCATATGTCGCACGAGTCTGATTCTAACTACGAAGCCACGATACGGAAAAGCAATACAGTTTGTAGTAAATGCTCTCCACAGTCAAGGGTACTGTTTTTATTCCTTCTATAATCGTGTTAATATTCATTCTCTTTTGCAATTAGTATTATTGGTTTGCGTTTCAGCATACTAACATTCTTATTTACCTTTTATTAATGTCTTTCCTCCTCGTATGTGTTCTCCCCTTTTATAGCGTCATCGTGTTGTTATATTACATTATATTTTCTTTCCTCCTCTCTCTCGTTTTGCTTTTGAATCTTTTTGGCTACTTTATTATATATATAGTTTCATTTCGATTATGATAATCACATCAAATCACATCTATACGCATACCTTTGACGAAGGTATTCATTGTGCTGTGTTGTCACGTATCGGGTTCCGTTACATATATGCATTTCATGTTAGATGAGTTAACCAAATAGAGTAGTGGTAGTTGATGTAATAATAGTGCAGATGCGATATATACCGGAATCAACAACTTATTTTTTATTCCTGGTGTAGTAGATCTTGCATTTAATGCTTATTGACTAATGTACAATCTATCAGTATGTTATTTTTAATATAATAGGGTTTATGTACCATGTATATACATATAGATTGACTAATTTTCGGGAGTATGGGACTTCTGTTTGCGATCCCAGAGTATGATAAAATCATGTATGCACCATAAATAGCATGATATTGTTATAGAGGTGAGTCACATCAATAGCACTATAGTAACCGAATACTGCATATATACTGTATACGTAGACTGACTAGATATAGCGTAAACTTTCCTAATCACATTACGCAATAATTGTATATTGCAAGCTATTCATGAGATAGTGCAATGACTGTATTTTCCACAGTCAAAAGGTGACCTTGTTTACTGATGAGCCTCGTAATATGTCTTTCTCGGATGACCTTGCCCTAGCCATGTTAGAACTGGTTCTTGAGGATAGGTAGGCTACCAATTGTATACCTTTTATTATTTATTCCTGGGCTTGATACATGATTGTTAATAGTTATTAGATTGCCTTATCATAGTATTTGCGATGTAATAGGACAAGTTAAAGGGAAAATTTAAAGTAAAGAGAGTAGGCACACATATCTATATATTCCTATATATTTAACCAGGTGTTATTGACATAATGTACATGTCTGTGTGGTATGTGTTATAGGAGTTGATATACGGATATCTATGGGTTGTATCGTTAAATTGGTATGCGCTTGTCTATTTTGTAGGAGTATAGCAAACATTGTTTGCCTTTGCCTTAGCGTGAACCCTTTCATATGAATACTAACCATTCACCCCTGCCTGCCACTTCTCATACCTTTATTATTTGCTCTACCTTTGTGGCATACGCTTTCTGTTCTATATTTCTATTTCTCTATCTTCTTTTATTGTATTTATTATCTTTATATCTCCCGTATATTCATATCTCCTCGTGCTTTCACGCACACACTCCCTCTCTTTCTATTATTTGTTGCATATTATATCTCTCCTTCTCTTCTTTTTGTATTTTAGAAAGCACTGGGGCATCCTCAATCTTGCCAGTAGCGAAGTTACCAATGTAAGCTACATTTCCTTCTTTTTATCACTACTGAATTCTCTTGATCTTTTCATTCCTGATGGGGTTTGACGTTATCAACTACTTCGATTATAAATGGATATAACTCACAGGGACATATCTTGTCTACTTATTTCCGACATAATATGACTAGCGCTTAGTGATGTGTGTAGACGGGTTGATATAGCTATGCGATAGCGTGTGTTTACAGATGGGTTTAAATGAATGATAAAAAAGTGAGAATGAAAAATAAACCCAGGAATAACAGTATTTTGATATTTTTGCTATGCATTGGCCTACATATACACATAATCACATGTCTAGTGTTATATAGTTCTGAGGTAGGTTGCTGTTGGTTGAGATCTTCGTGTCTAGACTGGTTTTAGGTATAAATATGGGTTAAGCCATGGGCAAAAGAGAGAAAGATTTAGATATATAAATATTTATGTGCATGTATATATGAGTATTACGTGTGTATTTTAAGAATGAGGCATTAGATGTGTGATCTTACTCTATACTTGATTCAACCATAAGCTGCCAAAGCTTATATATCTATGCAAATTATTCCATTACATTATGTTATTATCGTCTCGTACACCAAGGAGATTGTGTATTTAATTTATAGTTATAGTAGCGCATACACAAATACTTATTGACCAATCACCATTTGTTTCTTCTTCCTAGATTAATATGTACATGCAATTTTTATTCACGGGCTGTGTTTTATTAGTGCGACCTTGCATATCATACTATATGCTTAGAGCTATTTCTTAGTCTCTCAGTCAATATTCTGACACTGTGTATTACAGAGATACAACCTGGCACAGCTTATCTGTACACACCTCAAAGAAGGCACAATGGATAATATTCAAACAGGATTGTCAGCTGAGTCAGGTCTTAATCGTCCACTGAATTTAGCCTTGAACACATCTAAAGCTCAGTCCATCCTGAAGACGAAAATCAGAGGAATTAGTGAATATTTTGCTACTGTATAACAGTATATATTCAGTGTGGGCAAGTCATACGTGGATTTTTATAATTTGGATTGGATATTTGGCGTTAGATGCGTAATTAATAAATGTATGACCTAGAGTAGGTGCTTGAAATGTACATACATTTATATACTTCTGTAAAATATTTGAGCAGCATTTGTATATTATTAATGGACGGGCACACTTAATATTATTACTGGCATAACTCGTAGGCCAAGTAAGGTGTATTATGTTTGCATACATTGTTACACGTATGACTTAGAGCTAATCCAGTCGCATTATTTAAAATACTGAGAATGATATTCAACCAGTAATATTGAGTCGATTTCTTTAGGCAGCATCCAGCTTAATTGTGATAGAAATACATGACATCCATGTGTCTTAATCAAATTTGTAGATATTAATCTCAAGATAGCTAATAGATTACAGTTCTATGTCCTCTAGGTGTAAGAAATGACATGCTTTAATTATACAACAGTCCCACACATATTGCTGTAATATGGTGATGGCTGGAGTAACGGAACAGATTAGTATAATAAAATAGATAGTAGTGGGCATATTACTTTGAAATCACCGAGTATATTTGTGATTGATGAACTGACGACTAAAGTCACTCCATGCCATTTCCTACATAATGACATATCTATAGAAATATGGAAGATCGCTGAAAATAATGTATTTCGAGTAAATTCCATTTATATTAAAAAACACTCCAGATCGCACGTCAATCCTGATCATTGTAATTTCTTAATTTGAAACTAACCAATGCTAGGCAACAATGCTAGGCATACTTGTAGTTTCCTTTTCGAATCAAAACATGGTAAATATTATTATATTGCTTTTTTACGATCCAATGGAAAAGAAGAATAGTAGATCAATCTATAGGCTTATTGATTTTAATTGATGTATCTAAAAATTATCTCATAGCACAGCAGCAAAAAATCCTGTACACTGTGGATATGTATTTTCTAGAACTAAAATTTGTGTATAATAAAATAGATTACCCATATAGTTTAAAAAAAAATTTATATTATTTTACCTACAATTACAAAGAATTTTGACTTTATAGTGAAACCCATCTCTGGCTGGCTATTCATGCTAATCCTTGGAAATTTCTACATGAACTTATCTGACAACTCCATGCTATCCATAAAATGTAAACTTTTAATTAACCAATGAAATCTTACTATTAAGGCTCACTTTGTAGCCAATGGTATGGAGGCGACCACACCATTTGTAATGATTTTATCAGGATGCAATGTTATAGCAAAACAAAACAAAAGATTATATCATAGGAAATACTTGATTCGGTTGGAACTAATTTGTTATGGCTCAACGCATATACGTAGGCCATTTGCCCTATGAAGTACAATGCAAAGATATAGAAAGGGCTTTTATCAAGTATGGCAAAGTGCTTGATATTGAGCTTAAGGTTTGTTTGTTGTTCTTTTGTATTTTGAGTGTATGAAAAGCTGTTTTAATTCTTCTTTTTAATTGTATTAGTTTTGATAGAACTGACGTTAAGTTAAGCTATACTTATGGCTGGATACAGTGTATAAACGCATCTTTAAAATATAAACAAAATTGGGTACTTTTTTCTTTTTCATACTTCAGCAAGCATCTAAATATAACATACATTTTACAACAATTTTAAATTAACAAGCCTGGTCTATCACCTATTACTATTACGACTACATTGATAAAGTACCTCAAGGATGCAACAAAGAGTTTTTGATAAAGATAATTGTATAAAAATATATATTGTTTTTAAAAACAAATATACAATTTAAGACACTTTTCAGACCACAAGCTGAGAATAGTGTCTCTCACAATTGTTTGAGGTAGGCCAAGCTTGGGCTTTGCAAGGCAGAGTACAATTTGGAAGGTTAGATACTGTATTTGTAACAAAAACATTAACTAGAAGACAGCTTGTAGGGGCACGCATATAAAATGTTTTCGACACTTAAGAGGAAATACACAACAAATGGAATGGAATATAATGTTGTAATTTTGATATTTTGGAATGTTAATTTGAAATGAATCCTGCAGAAAACTATAAAATGCACTTTATATGACCTTCTTAAACCAAGTCCTGTTATATTTGCTATCTTTTTAGGGTTGATTTATTAGCATTGATTTTGAATGTGTATTTTAAATTAAGGGTTTACGGTTAATATGGAAAGCTATATATTAGGTATGATTTTTTCTGATAAATGATAATATAAACAGTAAGTGAAGTATGCGCCAGTTTACTGTCGTCACCCACGATGGCATTATCTAATTACAGGGTAGTATGATATCAATTTGTATTGTTTGAATGTAGAAAGCATATATATACATCTGCGTATCATCTATATAAATAGTTGTTTATGCACTAATACTATTTTACTATTATTATTATTTTATTTATTTCGACCTATTTTCCATATGCACTTATATCACATCAATGGAGCCCATGTCTTGTATTCTTTGTCCTTACCGTTTAATAGTATATTTACTCATCTTTGTTTCAATTTTTCAGTGCGTTTTCTCCATCTTTTTCCATTTCCACCATGGTTAATATCTACCATGTTATCTCCTCATTCTTAATTTCTTCATTTTCAGTTTCATTATTCTTTCCGCATACTGTCTCTTTAAAATATTCTTTTTTTTCCCCTGCGCGCTTCCTGCTTTGTCAATAGAAGTCATAGCTATGGACTGGCAAACTGTCCATATTTTAAAGTACAATTTTTCATACATGTTCAAGTATTCACCAGATTTACATATTTTTATTTTTTATTTTATCTTATTTTAAGTTTGTTCCCATGCCTATTATTTATTTCTTATTTATCTACTGTCTTAAGTTTGACTCTTTATACCTCCAGCAGAATGGATATTGTTTTGTGGAGTTTGAGGACAAGAATAATGCTGAAGATGCAGTAGAGAGTATGAATGGGTGTAGGTTCATGGGTGAATATCTGCTAGTCGAGATGGCACGCGGCAGGCGTGCCCCAGTGCACCGCAGTAAATATAGACTGATAGTGGAAAACCTTTCTTCATATACATCGTGGCAAGATTTAAAAGATATTTTTCGAAAAGCAGGCAGGGTTACGTTCGCAGACGTGGATTCATGGAGGAGAGAGGGGGTTGTAGAGTTTGCCCATTACGACGATATGAAATATGCCCTACATCACTATGATGATATAGAGGTGGGCAGACGATACATTCGAGTCAGGAGGGACCGGTCCTACGCTGCGCGCTCACCCTCCCCCACCTCTTCTCCTTCCACTCTCTCAACATCTTCGTATTCCTCTGAGACTCGTTCTTCCAGTGCTTCCTCTTGCTCATCTACTAGCTCCTTCTCTAACAGAAGCTCCCGCTCTCAGTCGTGTTCGCATTCCCGATCCCGATCCCGATCCCGATCCCGATCCCGATCCCGTTCACCCTCACGCTCACGCTCACACTGTGCCCATAGAGGTTTCTACGAGTGATCCTCGAGTGGCTTGTGCTCCCATTCAATTCGTTCTCGTTCTTCACACAGTACACATGGACATCCTTGTTTAGATTCATGACGTGCTCGCATATGCTGTCTTGTGCTAGGTCTACATCTCTATCTCTTTGCTTAATCACCCATGACTTCTTGGTTATGCTCTTCTTATTTCTTACATGTGTAATGTTGCAAATATATTCACCATTAACACCAATGAGTATGAAGTGTTGTAGTATACACACTCTATTTTTGAGGGTTCAATTATCGACTTTTTAAAAGTTGTCTTTGTATCGAACCATGACCAGTGTTATATAGAAACTAAACAAATAAATTAATAGCTCCTTTACCTTGTATTGTTAGTGACGTTTTTTTATAGATGCGATTTACTTCAACTCTACCCGAGGATAAATTCATAACTACATGGTCTAAGGATGGATAATATGGCTGTAATATTAATATTACTTGGCTATCCTTCTTTCAATAGATGTGGGTATTTCCAGTGCAAAAAAAGAACTTTGAATGTCAACCTGGAGGTATTTCGCCCATACGACTAGAATAATTGCCTGCTCTCTTAATTTTTATTAGCTGCCAGTTTTCGAGTATTGATTCTTTCTGTCCACCCACATTCATCGCTTATATTGGCAAACATGAACAGCTTGGGGTTGGATAACATCTATGTCCATAGATAGGTAAATTCATCCAGTGAACTGGTAATAGAGTGGACCAATATTTTGGTTTATACTAATTATACATCCCTTTATACTATGGGCCATGGCATAAAATAATAATAATAGTCTACAGGAAATTATTTCTAGAACTGCACCAAATGACCTTCTTTTCTGTATTAGCTGAGACTTTACAAATACTCTATCGTTTTTATTAAGCAAAGAAAAAAAACAAAAAGAGAAGAGAATGATACCATCTTGTTATAGTCATAGCAGAATTTTCTAGAAAAGGTCCGAAGTGAAAGCTGATCCGCAACTTGGTTATCTATGTAATACAATAATAGGTCAATTTCAATATAGCTAACCATGTATATATTGACATCGGCATGCATCCAATGCATACATACATACATACATACATACGTAATGGAAGTGATAAAAGCCAATAAATGATTGTCAAACATGGGGTTCAGGGATATCCTGACGAATTATATTTATGAAATCAGTTATGTCAATTAGTCTGAAGTAAGCCAATGTACCCAAGCTCCCTCTTCGTTGTGGACAAAGTTTCTTTTAATTGTACTTATTTAATTAACATATTTTACATCAATTAAAATCCGCAAAGAATGCAGACATTCGCTCACACGTATAATTAAAGGGTTCCCAATGCAGAATGCGTATTTGCGAGATAATTGCATAGTTATTGAAGGCGGCTGATAAAGGGGGTATAATAACTGCGCATAGGACAAAAGGACAAGCATTAAATAGTTGATGTGTCGGTACAGCTATATATACCAGTGGTAATATCAACTGAAAACACAACCAGACGGCCGCCTAAAACTCACCCATCCTTTAAGACACTACTAGGATGCGAATAGTGTTGGTATGGCCCACTCCATCTCTCCAGCCTTGAATGCCAATCACCGTGTCACCTGTCCTAAGGTACCCTGCTCCCTTGGCCTCCGCTATGATTGTTATGGTTATCAGGGGGCCAATAATATCAAATAGTTCAACAACGACAAGGCATGCACTTTATCATACTATTTGTATACCATTTCCACTCACCTTAACACACACATATATATGCATATATACACACACACATACCTCAAAATAATTTTATATCTCTTTCATTACAACTTCCGTTGCAAATAACATTATCTCCTAATCCACACAGACAACCTAACTATACGCATCGTGTTTCAACGCAAATACACATACCGTTATGTACCGTTATGTATGATGTGTACATATAGGAAGTGGGAAGAGGACAGGCGGAGAACAAATGTACAGATTTAAAAAAGAACCAAAAAGAAAGATGAGAAGGGAATTTGTGAGAGAAAGAGAGGGAGGAAGGGAGAGAGGGAGGAAGGGAGGAGGGGGCAAAAGCATACCAATACACCAATGGATTCTTGAATCAACATCGTCCTGAAAGATCTCATGCTTCTTTAGAGGATAGCGCATGGGAAATATGGAACGATATAAATGCAGTTGCCTGGCTACACTCTCCTCTCGCGTAACCGTCAACACAGGGCATTGTGGCCGGTATTTACTGACATAGGCAGCTGTACGCCCACTAGTGGTCAGACAGATGATTGCAGCGGCCATCTGAGAGTAAGCTGCATGCACGGCTGCAATGGCAACTGTCTCCTCAGTGTCTCGGAGTGCTGTAGATATATATGCATATGTGAGTAGGTGTACGGGTGTGTGAGAAGGGTTTATAGGAGAGAAAACCCAGAGCGTGCAAGAGAAAGAAATATGTTGAAATATCAGTAGACTGTCATTACAGGAACTTATAACATAATTCATATATCTCAGCTTTATGGTTGATAGCCAATCACATACTTAAACTATGCCAGATATATTCAGTACATGACAATGAATATAGCACTGGGAATGAACCCAGTGGACTAGAAGGGCCGGTAGAGGTAGGTAGAAAAAGAAATAATATAACAGAACCAGGATGCATATACAAAGTAGATACAAAGAAAGGTAAAAAAATGGATAAAGACAATAATGCATACTTCTCCTAGTGTGATTAATCAGTTCATTAAAGAGGGGGCGGTAAAAGAAGGCACTTTCAGCTTCAGTGCACACACGATGCATCATCTGCACTGCTTCTACAGGATAGTTGCCACTGGCAATCTCTGCTGACAACATCACACAGTCTGCCCCGTCTAACACTGCATTACCCACATCGCTGACCTACAGGAGGGCATGTTAATGAGGATTGTCATGTGGTGTACTATTCTCTCATTCCTTTAAAGTGAAAATGGATTTGTCTATGCGTATCTTGGCTTTTCTCTTTGTATATATTTTAAATGAACGTTATTTATCATCCTAATTTGTCTTTAAAATAGCCATTCACACACTTTCCTTCCATTTCTCAACCTCGCTTGGACTCTGTGTGTGTAAGATAATACACCCATATATATCAATACAACGTACACCTGAATAAACATATGTAAACCAAGATTCACATATGTGTGCACTGGGGCTTTAACTAACCAATGAGGAAGTAAGATTATTAATTTGGGGGCAACCTACATAGACCAATAGCCCATGTGGTTGGGGATCATCACCATACAATATAATACAATACTATATATGTAATACCATATAGAACATAATATAACATGATATAATATAATATAATATAAATAAACATCGACAGTATATAGTAAATCACAGTAAATCGAAAATATAAGAGTAAGCTCCTTATATATAAACATGGGAAAGAATGAAAGAGTCAAAACGACACAAACAGAGTAAAATGAGAGATAACGCGAGAGAGAAAAACAAAAGTGGGGGAACACCAGGTTAATATAAGGACATATCAATATAATAAACATATAATATAATAAAAATACATGATAAAAATACAAAACAAGAGTACTACATACTACCTACCTCAGCACGGGTGGGGCGTGGATTGTTGGTCATAGAGGCTAACATTTGAGTGGCACAGATAGATGGCTTGCCAGCTAGATTGCACTTGGCAAGCATTAGCTTCTGTGCTAAGAACACCTTTTCGGGGGGTAGCTCTATCCTATATATATATATCAATAAATTAATGTCAGTTGGCAGATATAATCACATTGTTATCTTGAACACTTGCTAATGTTCTGTTGTCTCACTACTTTGCATTGAATATTAGCTACATATATGATATAGGAAAAATAGTTATAGGGCAATTTTATCTTGTGGATAGATAGATAAATAAATGCTAGTGGCATATATATATATATATTATCAGACACTATAAACTTGGCCACTTCTCAATGTTCTGTTGCTTCACTAAGGTATATCGAATATAGCTAGGAATACTATAGAGGAAAAATATCTGTAGTTGTAATCAATTAATTCATGATTAGGTTATTAAGCAATTTCCATATAGTATACCATGTCTAGAGAATATAAAAACTCTCTGTCTGTGACAGATACTGTACTCTCGATTCTGCGGCCATACTAGATAAAGATATTTTGTTTCGATTATGGTTTTCTGCTTGCAATTGTCGGCTGTCATCCAAAACTGGGGTGACATAGTAGCTATATAGGTTAAACCCAACACTACCGATGCAGCATAAATGTATGTATCTGTTATATTCTCCCTGCTTCCACAACATACATACACAGGGATATTATCACATCTGTATGCATATCTCTATTGCTCTCTGATCCTAGACCTAATACATGTCTACAACCTAAAGAAAAAATGCCACAATGATGTATGTAAATCAAAGGATAGAAGAAATATACAATACATATACATATATATATATAGCAAAACACATATTGGAGTATATATGTACACATGATGACGATAGATTCATAGCTCATAGTAAGTATCAACACACTACCCACCCTAGATCTCCCTTGCCAACCATAATGCCATCAGCCAGACGTAAGATATCATCGTAGTTCCTCAATCCTTCGTGGGTTTCTACCTTGGCGACTACCTTCATCTGTTGCCCTTTCACCCCTAACAATTCCTTCACTCGGGTGACGTCAGCGGCTTTGCGGGCACGGCAGAACACCACATCAACGGCATTCTCAAGTCCCCAGCGTATATCCGCTTTACAGTGTGTTCAGGTTAGTGTCTTTGTATTTACTTATTAACATGTTTAAATCAGTCAGATGCTTTACTAGAAGGCTATATTGTTACAGTATATCCACAAAGATATGTAGTTCATATCCATTATATTTACAACACTACCCGGTGGAAGATCAAAGGCCTCATTCAACTCAAATTAGAAGTTGAACTTCAAGCCGAGTTTCAAAAAGCATTGACTACCTACTTACCCGACAACAATCAAATAGAACCTAATAACATCAGTACTAATTTTTTTCTAATAAACTATATGGCATTGTCTTTGATAACTACTATTACATATCTGGTATTAATTATTGAATAATTCTTGATTCTAGTAATTCCCGTTATAAATAGTGGTCAGTTAAAAAGCATAGTTTAATCATATGTGGAGTTTATTCTCGATTTTTATTATTATATAATCCACTACACTGCCATGTATACATGCAAATAAAGATATGCGTGTATTTATGATCTCACTGTATATATATATGTTGTATATATTTGAGTGAACGTTCTTTTTTAAAAATGTAATATTTTATGAATAGGTGTGCTGTGCCATAAAAAGATGAGTATATATATGGAGACAGAACATTTAGAGATAAAAAATCAATATATGCGTACATGCAGTTGAAGCTATATAAAATATACAAATATTCATGTCTAGTTCTTTATTGACAAATATGTGTTATAACATTTGAACTGTGGTGTGTGTGAGAATATATATATATATATATATATAAACAAAAATAAAAATATGCATTGATAACAAGTTTAAATACATAAGCAAGCATATGTATGTAGCCATATGCGTGTTAATATATGCATTGCATTGAACATTGAACATTGGCATCCTTGTCCCATGTTCACAAAAACATGCACACCATATATACATACATACCCATATCATCGTCCGTTACAGGAGGTAGGTTGATTTCAGCAGCAGGAATGATAACAGTTCGTCTGCACCCTAACATACCGCCATTCATGGCTTGTACACGGATATATCTCTCGTGTGGTACAACCTCTATCACTGTGAATTTCAACAATCCATTGTCGACAAAAATTATCCTGTTTGTGTCAAGCATAAAAAACATGTGAGTGATAAAGAAAGGCTGATTAAGACTTTAGGCCTACAGTGACTTCTACTCAATAATAGCAATAGTAGTAGTGATAGTAACAGTAATAGTATACGCATATGCATGAGATTGGTGAGTAAATGGGATATCGATAATTCAAAATTCAAAAGCATAACCAATATGGCATACTTATACACACTTTCTCTATCTCTATAATACCTTCTTTTTTTCACATTGTGCCCCAAGCCGTTCTTATCTTTATACTCCGACTAGGTTCAAGGGTAGCATGGTATTAGTTACCAATTATCATTTTAAGTAGCGTTATATATAGCTGACCTAGTGTTCATGCCAGCGTTTTGGAGTTATTGGTGATATCTTTAGTAATGCAAATAGTTTTTCCAATATACATTATACCTGGACAGGTAGATATATAGTAGAGTAACATAGAACATACCAGCCTGGTTTTACAGATTGTGTCAATTGCTTGTAATCAACATAGATCAGGTCGGCTGTACCAGTGTCCATGTAGCGATCGTCTGTGGTGACTCGGAACACATCTCCACTTCTGATTTCAATCTACAACAAAGCGTCAGCTTGCTATTTTAATGCAATTAAGGGAGGCTGTCCCAGAGACCAGATATGCATATATATGTATGCACACACCTACATACATACATATTACAATTCTTACTAACACTTAACCATGTTAATATATAAAGACTGTTAATTTGATGGCAGGTTGAGATTGGATGTAGTAGATACTTTAAAAGAAAAAATTATGAGTAGGATATACGTGTAGTACACACGGACCTCACCTCACGACGACCATCCAGATTGCCAGTGCGAATTTCCGATCCTTTGATATCTATGGCAACAGCAATCAAGGGGCCTGATAATTGGTTGAAGGATTCACGTAGATTAAGTAGAAGTTGCATGTGAAACTAGGAGGGAGATAAGAATAGTATGGTGTTATTGAGTTAGATTGGGATATAAAGATAACGATATAGATAAAGAGATATAGATGGGGTTGATAAGTTGTTTACTATCCCGATGAGCCTCACTACTGTACACTGGTTCCTATGCTTTTTTGTTTTCTTTCACGTTTCCTTACTATGTTAATCTGACTATCAAAGACACCGAGAATACCTCGCTCTACTCTGTATTCTACAACTGCCCATACACTCATCTATACTTAATATAGCATTACTAACATACTACTACATATATATATACCCCCTTTTATTTTTTATATACTTTATATAACATTACTGAGAATATACCATATATACACTAATTCATATATAAACCTTTGCAATATTTTTCATCCAAATGGTAAAATAGTAGGCACTAATTAATACATTATGGCATTACAATAGTATAATGGTATGTAAAGTATGTATGACTTTATAACAAAAAAAAAATAGTACGTATCAATGCATGCACGATAGCATAGTAGCATTACAATATCACACATGATATATTTTCCTACCTCCTGTGAATAATGGGCACAATTCAGACGAACTATATTCATGCCAGCCTTGCGCAGCTCCACTAAGGTGTTAACATCAGCTGACTCTGGGCCAATAGTACACACGATACTGGTGCGACGAATTACCTATTACAGAATACAAATAGTTAAATAGTAAACAGATAAGGTAGGATAGAGTAATAATAAATAAATAAATAACTACACAGACAAATACATGCTCAGGGTATACGTGGTTGCAGTTACTTTTTATGCATTTGACAACAACCTGAGATGTCCTCAGATTGGTGGATTTATATTGCGCTAACTATTTCTCCAGACTACATATACAATAGTAACTGTTAATAATATTCAATGATTATAACTACAAAAAATTATATCTCATTTAACTAGATAATACCTTTTTCTAATAGTATTTTCTGTCTTAGTACAAGAAAGCTATGGTCGGGGTCACTGGAAAAATAGAAAGGAAGATATAAGGATGTAACAAACAATTACCTAAACAAAGACATGCTCAGGGTATATGAGGTTGTGAATACACTTGATCAGATGGTAAGTATTGTCTAGGTATAGGCAAACCAGGGTCAGTGGAAAGATAAATAAGGAGATATAAGGAAGGAAAGACGGAGATACCTGTGGAAGGCTATATACATCCAACAAACTAAGGTGTTGTAGGCGTGCCCCTGAGTCCATGGCATCCTGTATAGCATCGTCAATGCTAGGCCGTCTGCTAATAGCAATGGGCAGGGAATTGTGATCGTGCACTGTTAGATACTACGATGTTAGTATAGATACAGGAATACATGTTAGTATAAATACACATGAGACGTTGGCTTCTTTGGTGTAGTTTTACTATATCATTCATGTAAAAAAAGTTTAACAACAAAACAAGTAGGAAAATACATCCGTCACCAGTCCCGACTGTCCCGATTGTCTTTTTTTTCTGTGTTTCTTTTTTATTTCTTTTACTCTGTCTTTATATATGATCGTAAATCAATTCCTAATTATATTTTAGGTAACAAAACCTTGTGGCCAATTTTTGCAACTCTAAATAAGAGAAATTGACAAAGCAACCGTAAACAATAAACCCAAACTTCTAACTCTAAGTGCAGGCTTGAGAAACTGATCTGAAAGGGGGAACAAGGAAAAAAAAAAAAAAACATATATAAAAGGAGGTTTGTAAGTATCTGTACTTGTTGGCTTGAGAGAAATTAAGAGGAAAAATAAAGCAAAAGAAGGAGAAAGAGAGTGAGCGAAAGAAACAAAAACACAGAGAGAGAGAGAGAGAGAGAGAGAGAGAGAGAGGATGGGTAAAGATGCAGAAAAAATGGAAGTTAGAGAAACAAAAGTGAGTCGGTAGGTCAAAGGAATAGACTAACCTGCGACACCTTCCTCTTGACTACTGCTGTCTACCATTATTAAGCAAGCCAGTGTTTAACTAACAAGTAACAAATCTAATACAACTACTTAATATTTATACACGTCTGATCTAGATAAATGGGCTTATAGTTTATAGCTTAAATAATAATTAAATATTTAATCGTTGCGATCAGGCTATGCGATAGGCTGAATCATAATTAATATATTTATTAACAGAGAATGACGAATAAAACATGGCATTATACTGATTATGTAGTCTCTAGACCATTATTAAGTATTTGTTTGCAATTTAGGAATAGTAGGGTAAGACGATAATATTGTAATTTTTAATTATTTTTCACCTAGATGGTTTATTTAAGCATATATACATATATACCGATTGTGCAGCTTAATTGCATTTGTTTTCTACACGTGATGTACACGTACGTATGGTATAGTACGTGTGATAATAGTATATAGGATTTTCAGTCAAGTAAAGTTCGCTCAAATTTTGGCATAAATTTATTACAGATAGTAACTGTGAAGTGTGCTCGGCCTTAAAAATCTAGAACATATGTAAACAGTAAGTATGAGACAAGTGCTACGATGTATTTATTCATGTTTAATTAACAACCTATTCAACCCTAATTTTTAAGGATACAGGCTAACAGATTTATTATAATTATTATCGGTATCAATTTAGCTACTACATTGATCGATTGAGACAATTGCCCCGGGCTACAGTTACCGAACACATGACTTAGGCGTTATTTGTGTCTCAGAAAATTACTTAAACCATGCATTATTTAATTACTTGTTTATATAATAATTAAATAATTATCAGAAGTATTAGAAATTATTATATTTACTACTTGTCACATGTATAATTATTATCGAGTACACATAGCTTCAAAGGGACATCACTTTTAAGCTTTTCTGCGTAGTTGCAGATTGCCCAATAATTTTTTTTTTGGAACCAAAGCTTTCAATGCACTCTTGAGGTTCAGTTCTTGACTTGTTTTTACTATATTTGCTTATTATTATGGAAAAAAAATACGTTCTTTCCTAGTTAAGTTTAATAGGAAAATCTTTGTAAATGATATGTCCTTATTCGAACACATAAAGATTGACAAGTGTGATTGGACCCTGAATATGGTGTTACCGTGCACCACGTGGATAAATTTAAAGTGTTTATTTATTTATTTACGTGTGTATTTATTTCCTATTTAGTTATTTAGTTATTTATTTATTTATTTGGAATTATTTAATAGCTGTACGCTCATTGATAGTCACAAGATCTTACTCTGATATATTATATAATTGTCAGTACCTCACGCCTTGCGCAATTCAAATTTATCTGACCAGTAGTATGCATTAGATTATCTATTTCACTGTCATAAACACTTACCAATAAGATAGTATAAAATTTATTTAGATTACTGGTGTCTATATATAATACCAATCGGAAGTCCTTTCAATCGAAACATAATTAAAAAAATCTTTCTATAATGCGTCTACAAATACAAAACTTGTGTATAAAACATCATAGTTTAGATTTTTTTTTTAATGTTAAGTTTTTTACCACGCTTAAATAAATTTTTCTTTGTTATTCTTACCTTTTTTCTTACTTTCATTTATAGTTACCTGCTATTGGAAATAGGACTTGAATCTGTTGTACTGAGATCTATTAGGCCGTCTTTCGTCAAGTAAAGGGCATAGAAAATTGTAGTCTTTGACTTAGTGATGTATTTTATATGTAATAACTGTGATCTAATTGTGACTGTATGTACATAATTATGGTATTAATACTATCAAAAGAATGAACACCAGACCAGATTCAACTAGTTGGTCTTTTAGTCAAGTATCTGGATTATTTACTTCAGCTTCTTTGGCATCTATAGATATAATATATAATATAAAAATAAAATAAAAGCACACAAATTTAAAAGTAAATATTAACGACTGAGAACAGTCTTGTTGGAACCAAAGCGTTCAATACTTTTTTGTTACAGTTTATTCCTTTACGTTGCAAGATCGTTAACTCCGAATGAAAACACAGTTTGGCCGAAGTTCCAAGCTCCAATAAAAACGGATCATGAAACAATTGGTCGGATATTCATCGATTGAATAGCATTCTTTTTTCAGATGAGATGATTTGTTAATATCTTAATCTGATTATTTGCGCTAATGAGATAATTAGTTGTCAGACAATTCTAGTGAGCCTCATCGATCTTCCGTAAATTTTATTAACCAATATACTTCTTCATTT
>NAOQ01000059.1:11720-26670 GCA_002751075.1 Ichthyophonus hoferi | reverse complement strand
CCTTTCTACAATCTACTATTTTTTTTTGTGCTTCTTTTTCTTTCATCCGTTTCTTCTCTTGCCTGCTTGGCAGGATGACCAATCTAGTTGCCGTGCCCAATCTCGTCCTCGTCAACATAGGCGGCAAAGCTTGAATGACTCTAACGAGTTGGAGATGAATGATCAGCCAATCATAGGTGTGATTGGTAATGTAGACTTAGAAATTGAGCACTGTAGAAATCAGTCTAAGCCTCTGACACGGGCCGCCAGGGCACGTGAACGGAGGGAAAAAAGGGTAGCTAAAACGAACCAAATAGACAATCCACGCAATAGCGAAGAGAATGTAGCAACTAAAGGAGAAGGGAATGCGGCACAGGCGGAGCACCAGAGGATACGTTGCGGTAAGGGCCCAGTGGTAGACTGCACGCTACAAGATGGAAACGGTCATTGGTTGGCCATGAGGGCAAACCCGTCTCTTAGTCCGATATCTGGACCCCCTTCAAAGCCCTTATATATACATTCATCTAAACCGGTTAGGAGATCCTCTGATAAGTTCCTGGCTTCCCTCCCATCAGTCATACCTGTGGACCACCGGCCAATCGCTTCAAGAAGACTACCACCACCGCCACGTCGTCGTCCTTTAACCAGGCTGCCAGATGGGAGACCAGTACCTGTTGTAAAAGGCAGTAACAAAGGTGGAACACCAAAGCATGGTACTGCTAGGAAGAATAAACTTACATATGTTGAGTTAGTACCGAATGATGTACTTTCGTTTGATTTAAGTGAGTGTAGACTGATATGTATTCCTTTAGTATGCTATTTATGTGCAGAAAGCCATGGGACTGTAGATAGGGGAGGTGAATGGGGGAACTACGTTACTTGTATCTTATCACTGCCAACTATAGGCTAGTTTTAATTTACCCCTTACCATTGCCAGTGCCACTGTCAATCATTTCTTTTATTATTTCTCTTAGATAATTTTCTATTGATATCGACTATTAATAAGAACAATTTATGTTCATATTCCAAATGTAAACATATTTATGAATCAACAAAGTAAAAACATCTATCAATCATACAAATTTATTAAGATAGCTTTGTGTGGACCACCCTCTCCGCCATTATATACCTTTACCTTTATTATCTCCCTTAGTAAACCTATTCAACTATTTGCATTAATTTACATGTCAATATATATACAAATTTAAAATAGCGAGGTATACATCAACACATATGCTTAACTCAAACATATCTTATTATTCAATATTTTACGGAAATGAACATTTAAATTTGAAGTTCTTTTTTGAGTCCCAGTGATGGCTTGCCACTTCTTCGGCTAGAAGTGATATAGATATAATTGTCGTGTGGTGAAGTAAGTCTCACTCTTATGTATCTAAGCTATCCTCCTATTTTCCCCCCTTCCTTTGCCCCCAACCAACTGACCCACTGCAAATATGGTTTGGCTTACAGCCCGACCTCCCATTATTTTAAATCAAACTCTGGAGATTCACAATCGGAATGAATATAGCGTGGCCTTCAAGATTAAAACAACCACCGCCCAAAGATATGCTGTGAGGCCCCACCAAGGCGTTGTAGGACCAATGTCATCTGTCAACGTCAATGGTATGCAACTGGTTAAATATGTGTACATACATGCATACATGCACATATACATATACATTTATACTCATTAAAATCACATTTATTTATACGTTCCCATCTCAATTGGCTAACAAATACATACTTCTACCAGTGATTAATATTTTGTATTTTTTGATGTTTTATCAGTCTCTACTACCGACAATCAATCATGCATATTATTTTCCTATTTTTTTCTACTAGTAAATATAATTTCCAAATATGATCAGTCACTAAACAAAAACAAAAATGATATTTAGACATGATTCCTAAATGACAGCCCTACTTGAAAATATCTACAGCATACATGGGTAAGCGTGCCTATTTACAAGCACAAAGCCTTGCATGGGTAATTTATCTTTACTTTTTTATACTTATATATAGACAATACCCTCATACATCTATAAGTAACTAAGTAACTATCAGCATAGTCCCTAACACAAACATATATGCACAGTGTCCATCCGGAAAGAAGCCCATCCAAACTATTGTGATAATTTTCTTGTTCAGAGTATCCCTTTCAATTCACAAAGCAACATTAAATCTGTGGTGATTTTCTCCCTCTGATACTCTCTAATTTCTGTATCTCATCGTTACTCTCTATTTCTGTATATATATATATATTCTCACCCTCTCGTGTATCCTCTTCCGGTACCAATCTCTAGGCCAACAAATCTACACGTGACTGAGGCTATGCACGCCCCAGTTAAAATCTTTTCCACTGCAAACTTATTACTATTCGTTTTTTTCCGTTACTAATATTAATATTAGGTATAGTTATCAACCTAATAACACAATTATTTATCCATATATATATATGATCTACCACCTATTGGGGCATGAATGCTTGTAATTAATACGTGATGTTATATTACCTTCCCTGTCCCTTCCCTTGCTCTTTCATCACCCTAGTGGAAAGAGACAGCCAGCCAACCAATTGGATCCTATCAGTTCTTATGTAAGGTGGTCAAAGGACACTTGTTAATGTCCGAATCTGTGAATCTTAATGGTACGAAAAAGGCACCTGTTCCTTATTTGTGTATTTTTGTTTTAAATGATAAGGCTTTTGGGGAGTATAATTTTCATTTTGCTGATGAGGGTGAGTATAGGATTAAGGTGTTGTAGGTTAGCAAAGACATCGGGAGAGGAACAGATCAACGTTCTCTAAAGGGATGCCGAGATAAACTGGATTGAGGAATAGAACATTGGATAAGAGGTGACATTTGGGTCCAGGAGAGGTTAGACAGATATGTATCGAAATTGTAACTTGACTGTGGTAGCACCTACAGGAAGAATAGTGGCTGGGTAATAGAAACTTGGATAATTGTCTTGAGGGAGTAGATAGTTAAAGTTTTCCTTCTCTGGATTATATCTCTAGATGTATACCATTGATATTATTCTTTGACTAGGAAGTTTAACTTTCTTTCTCTTCCGTGTCTTTAAATTCTCTTGCGGTTCTAATTCATTTATATATAGATGTAGACTTGGCTTTATATAGATTCACAAACATACAGCGTATTCATCAATATGGACATGCACATATAGATATATTATCCTCATTATTGTACGTTTACCTCAGAGTGCTATCTACATATGCATAAATATATAGGAATATTTTTGAAGCACACATACTTATATGTGCACTCTTACGCACACTTCAATTTTTTTCCACTACGCTCAATGATTGACATGTGCTTTCACATCTTCCCCTATCCATATTCAAATATCCAAATATTTATTAATAGGCACGGAGGGTAAGGAAGCAACTGGGACTATTAAGTTGAGCAACAATGACACCCAACCAGTCATATACAAAGTGGAAACCATGAAACGACATGATATTGTGATTCATCCATATCAAGGAATAGTAGACCCTGGTGCCACAGTTAATCTTACTGGTAGATGATATGTTTGCACCAGTAGCTGTGTATACTCATAGTAGACTTGGGGAATGTTATTGAAGGGTCAGAACCTGAGTGGGTTTGAGGTAGAGAGAGATGAAATATTGACTTAACAACTCTATTTGTTGGCATGTGATGACAAAACAATATAAACTTGCAAAATACAAACTAATCATACAGAGTGCATTTCACCTTTATCACTCCATTTCTCGGAGTTTATTTATTTTTAAGCTTTTTTTTCCTACTTTCACCAATTTATAGGTAGAATCCTATAGACAGCATAAAATGTGCCATACTAAGTAAATAGGAAGAATTTGAGGTATGAATATATGAAAACTTATTTCTTACTATATAACATTACTCAGTGCGGATGGAAGAACCAGCTAGCGAAAACAATGGGGCCAAAGAAGTATTGGTATGTAAGACTCTAATCTGCAATGGTACTGGAAATGTTGATCAGCAGGTAGGTCTGCTCTGCATCTTGTCTTATTTATTGACCTACTGAAACTCTCTTGGTTTAATTAATAACATGTAAGAAAGTAATCAGAGAGATAGCGAGAGTATGAATGAAACAGAATAGTAGTTCGAGTACTTACTGGATATGCTATTGTCAAAGTTAAGCTAGAGAGGATAATGTGATGCAGCCATTATCAATCTGAATGCCCTGTGTAGGCCTTGTCGGTATTGAGTTTTTTTCCAGGCCACATTATAGCATATTCATTTGCTTTTGCACCTTCCCGCCATTAATTGATTAAATGTATAAGTACTTTTAAACAAATAATAATAGCGGTTACAAGTGCACTATTCTTGAGAATAATCATTCAGTACAAGGAGCTAATCATATGAGAGATAGGCATAAAAGGCCATATAATGATATATAAATTACATAGGTTATGCAAACGAAATTAAACCAGTTCCATTATCATTTTGAATAGTGACAGCATTAGGAATGGTTCTTAATAGCTAGGATAGTATATGTATTGATTAAATATAGTAACTATAGCTACACCGGTGTAAATTTATGCCATATCAGTCTATACCCGTATTATGATTTGAATCAATATATATATAATGAAAATTGTAAATAGATTAATGATAATGGCATGTACCAAAACACGGTGCAGTTTTATGAAGGTTCTGAGTCTTTCAATATAGCTTTTTAAACTATTGTATTAGTTAATATTATAATACGCGATATATTTTAAACTTTAGGGTTATCTTGTGTTGTACTGTTTCAGCGTAAACGCACTCCTTGTATTTCACTAGCAAATAATCCGTGCATACCTGGCCCACTCTCCAATTTTCTCATGTGTTATATATTCCTGCTTCTTGAATATATTATTTAGTTGGTCCATCTAACAAACTATATCGTTTGTTTGTTCATTAACCATTAGTCAAGTATATCACACGATTTAGATATACTCCCTCACAACCCTAAGTAAAAAATAAATAAAAACACATGGTTAAATATATTTTTGCATTATATGACTAATTAGGTTTAATAACTCGACTTGGTGGCCGCTTAAATAAATATGAATACACAATGACGGATCTTAAACTATAATTATTATTTTACGGATATATTAAGTGTTTTTAATATGATGTCTTTTTCCGTGTTGGATAGTAACTCAATAATTGATCGTATTTTTCAGATGGAAGACCGAGAACGTGAGATAGGAGAGACGGTGTCACGGTGTTACATACATATTAAGGCCTGCCAACCAGATTCCTATGTGGTAGGTGATGCAGTATTTATACAAATATGTTGAGCAGAAGAAAGGCAGGGAGAAATGGGCTAAGCTCTGGAATGTTTAGAAATAGTCACATAATGGTATGTGATACCTCTCATTATAGACCAATGTAATCTATCTCCATCACAGAAAATTATTTCGCAAAACCCTAATTCACTTGCTCGTCGGGAGGCATCTAAGCTGGCTGTACGGCAATCACAAGACCTTGAAAGTATGATTCGTGAAGTGAGTATACCCGGAGTGTATCGTACGAAAGATGCTCTGGGACCATTAGATAGAGAAGAAGAGAAGGAAAATATCCTTATTCATCGTCTAAACCTACAGCATTCCCAGTTAATGGCCTTACTAGCTGATCACCAACTGAAAAACCGGCAAATTGAACAAATGGTTGAACAGATTGTGCTACTACATTTTAATCAAATGACAGCAGCAAGATCGAATGCCAGTTTGAGATTGGATGTGTCTCTACTAAGATCTCGTTCCAATGAAATCGCCCAGGATAATATACAATTGAGACGACAGGTATAGGGAAAGGGGAAAAGGAAGGGGAGAGGGAAGGCGAAATGAGGCATGGTTAAAGGAGGACAATGAGAGGGTGTATTTAAATTGGGGGCAAGGAGGAATGGTGTCAATTAATTAATTAATCAGTTAATATTGTATATTATAACTCATTTGGATTACCCTCATAACAGACATGCATACACTGATACTAGTAATCTACATTATCAACGAGATCTTCATATTATTTGACTGTTTTTTACATAGTACTGTTGGCTTATTGGAAATATTATCTGTATAGAACTAAAAAATGGTCAGAAATATATATATTGCATTTGAATACATAGAAGATAGCAGGTAATATGTGTGTTTACATCTATATTTGGTATATGTTTTTAAATACGCAATACATGATCATTCTATCCCATTATTGATTAATATGCATTTAAAGAGACTATTTCTTTACCTTCACCCTCATACTATACCATTATACAGCTCCATGACCTTATAGGTCAATACAAAAATACGATGCGGGAGAAGAAAGACATTCAAGAAAAAGATCAGAGAAAAGAAGCAGAACTAGAAGCCGTTGAAATAGAAAGCACCAGGTTAAAAAAGTTGCTCAAAAATGTAGAACAATTGGTGGAGAAAGGAACATTGCCTCTGTTAGAAACCATACGTTTCACACCTCAGAAAAGAGAAGGAAACGAAGATGCCAGAGAGAAAAATTGGAAAACAGAAAATGATTTGAAAAAAGAGAGAAGGCTGCGAGTAGAAGCAGAGGAGAATGCATGGGAAATAGACCAAGAAATGAGAAGAATCCAAAAAGATAATATTGCGTTGATGGGTCGTCTGAGTGCACGGGAGAGAGAAAATGACGCGTTTAGGGAAGAAATGGAGTTTTTAAAAAGTAAGCCAGAGTTGCCATCAGACGATCAACATAGTAAGACCAAGCCGAACTATTCCTCAGCACAGGTAGGTGTTTGGGTATGTATAGATTAGTATTTGGATGAATATATGTGCATGTGTACATAAATTTGTACAATTTGCTGTTAGTCAGTGTGGAAAGCAAGAGATTTCAGGAAAGGAAGACGGGGAGCATTACGGTAGTTTATGGACTCTCTAAATTAGCGACCATCACATATCCAACTAACTATACATACAAATATAGGTACCTAATTAGATAACTTTAAAGATTCAACTTGTTATGAACTTCTTAGTGGGATTTCATGTAACAAGTTTATTTAACACCGTGCTTACCCACAATTCTGACTTACGAAATCTATCTATAACTTTTACTTTCTCACTATCATTACTTGCACCAAACACGAACATAAATTCAACTCAAAAAACATATATACAAACATATACACATCATACACCCCGCTCACCCACACGACTATTGCTTCTAACAATCACACATAGGTAAATGATATTATAGATAAGACACGCCGATCATTACTTAACAAAATGCCAGTGGTTGAAAACAAGAAGACATACGATCTCCAGCTAAAAGGGCAGGTAGAGATTGATCAAATAAATGTGGGAATCGGGACAACAAGAAATGGACCTGACACTGTAGAAGGTGGCCCGCCTGTCAGTTCTATGGTAGAATTACTTATGAAAATGAATAAAGAAATAGAGAAACTACATGTAGAAAACACAATATTAAGAGGAAGCATTAGAAGGTAAGGAAGTGTGGGTATATGCATATGTGAATGTATGTGATATAACTGTATTGGCATACTTGCGCTTTATATTGATTGATGAAACATATGATTGATGGTTTACTTGTTCATCTGTATATTAAGAGTTAATTTTAATGGTAACATTGTGATGGTGATAATATTATGGGCCAAATATATTTCTCTTCTCCTCTACTCTACAGTATCACCCCATATTCCACCTTTTTTATTTCTAGGCTTCCTACTTTTTCTGACTCTGTTATGACAAGCTTGATTTATATAAAAATAGCATGATCAGATATATATATATTATTATATAACTGAAGTTAGTAACACTAGATGATGTACAGTAACAACGTCTAGGACGGGGTTGTGACATAAAATCATATCCACAACACGTCAAGGTTAGGCAAAAATGTTTGGTAAACTTGTTAGGGGGTGAGGAAAATAAGGAGATGACATTCGGGCTTAATGTAAAATTTATGGAATAGTTTTATTGAAGGCCTTTTGGTTTTTGTTCTCTGGTTACTCTTAAGTCCAATCCTTGCATATTCTATTGACTTATCCCTGAGTCTATTACTTACCTTGGCATGTATTTGTACACACTCAGACCCATATAAATAAGTATCCTTGAAATTTTAAACTGACTTTTTTAATAAACTTTGATGGAGTTACCAAGCGCTTAGTGATTAAAGTACCCAAGTCTAGTCGACATAAGCTCACATTGGAAAATAGTACAAGGAAATAAAATCGCTAAACCTGTCAGAATCATAAGCCAGCAGCTAAATAATAGCAAGACAAAGCCATTGTTGTTAGGGTTGATTATACCGTAACAATATTTTTAATTTATATCGATTTTCCCAGATTATGTAATTTATCTTTAATGTAAGGACTAACTAAAAGCTACTTCTCCCAGTTTCAATATACGGAATAGCCAATACTTGCCAAAACCAAAAACTAATTGATTGCTAATTTTATAACTCATTAATCGATTGTGGGCATGTTTATTAGGGTATATAAGAACGAGTTGTGTATACTTTCCAAGTAGAACTATCTTGAATATTAAATAACGTTCTCTTGGAAAGACTCTCGTAAGTCACAAGGTACCTCCTCGAGCTGAGGAATCCACAGTAGATTCTTTATAGACACTTATAGCCTAATATTCATACACCACTTGGTCTACACATGTTATAAAAAAATGGTGAAACAAAAAGTAATTTAAATTTTCTTCCTTTTAGTGTAAGTATAACCGCTATATCTATTACAAATGTAGTATATATAATTTCCAAGAGCTGAACCCTGGATATGGAGTGGAACAGTGATAAATCCCTAGAATCCATTCTTAGCCTATGTCGTTCGGATTCTTACCACTTTTAGTATAACCTAGATTACTGCTGGCAACCATAGTAGTAAATATATATGGTGATTATGTTACTTGTCACTCAACGGTTACCTCATCACATCACTCACAAGATCCAATTCTGCATTAGATCAATTTGATATTTATATCGTAATAACAAAGGTCTCTATTTTCAAGTATCCAGTATCAAGTTATTGATTGGGCCCCTATGCACTTTGCATCGAGGGATTACGGGTAATCTGGTATTACTGCACTCCTGTATTAATATTCATGACTATATATCAGCTATAAACGAAACATTGATTTTTTTTATTGTACAGCTACAAGAAATTCTACATTTACTATGCGAGGTCTTGTATCTTGACCGGATAACTATATGGTGACCTGTGCCACTGCATTACCTGATTCCTTGCAACAAGTGCTACAAGACAGCCTACCCCCTTTTTGGAAGAGTCACTTTGATCGAAAATGGTAGCAAATAATTAGACCATGTTACAATCCCAAGTAGTTGCTAGTATTCAAAAATAATGATCTCAACATACATACAATACTAAAACTTATCAAATTTCAAGGTTTTATCATTGCTTATTAGTATTGAGGCCAGTAATAAATATCAAAAATTACCTTGATTTCCTTAATCACTATTCAACAGTAAACATTCTATTAGTTAAACGTGCAATATTGAAATTGAAACTATTGGCTTGGCTTTGTTATAACTCGTATTAGAAGTTAAAGTGTGCTAAAGGACTTAGTAAATGTTCACAACTGAGCGTCGCAACGTTAAAAATCGAGCCGTCCTGACACCATGTAAGTGTAGCACCATTAGGATTACATTGGTAGTAAGTATGACGATTACCTGTGTTGGTATAATTGGCGAGGGGATTATGGTCCCAGTTACTAGGGCAATTGTAGTGGGGAGGAAAACATGCCTGTGTGGTCGGGTCATATATATCACCAAACTCACAGTGGAGGATAAAAGAATCGCTATTTGAGCATATGTAAAAAGCGGTAACATCTGTTGGGACAGGTAAAATGTTGCAATATTTGGGATTTGTCAAATACTCGGGTGGGCAAAGTTTTTTGTTTCTTTTGGTGTGGTCTTCCAAACCATTGCATTTATTTGTGGTTGTGTTAAAGGTAAAGGGGAATTTACAGTTGATATATTTATAAGAACTATAGGTGCATTCGATGTACTGGTGGACATTTTCTGGGTTAGCAAAATTGTCAACATAGTAAATAGTACTTGAAACACACGGCCGTGGCATTTTAGGGCACGTGATTGCATTTGGGGTCTGGGTTAAGACAGTGGGTGCACCACTGATCATGGTAGCAATGATTGTAATGGTAAGCGCCTTGAAAAGAAAGGCCATTTTTGTTTTGGTAAACAAATAAAATCTTTGAGAAGATTTATAGAGCTGGTTCGTTGATTGCTGACAATACATCTGATCTCTTTTATAGGCGGCTCACACTTGAGTAAATAAGCTATGGTAGGTACCATAGGTGCTTTCTAATCGACTAACGATTTGTTCATTCCGATATCACATTTCAATTGGTGGATATTATTGTAATCTACCAATTATTACCATGTCTGAATTCAAAACAACAAGCATTCGTGTTCGTGTTGCAAAAGTGCTGCACAAACGCTTGGACGATATAATATAAAATAATGAAGTAAAATTAAATAAACAAAGTAATTTCCTGAAGTCTACTTTATGCCGATATTATTTTAAAACTGGTTATATCTCTTTTTTTTTTTTAAAAAAAAAAAAAAAATGAAAGCTTGTTAGGCTGGTTCTTCCGAAGAAAATTACGAAATAAAAGCGATAATTTACTGTTACAAGATCGCTAGCCACTGGTGAATAAGTAGGTTTGAAATAATGCATAACTCTATAACTCTTACCAGACTTACCGAGGGCATGTGTCTAATGATATCACTCACAGTTGACTGGGTTACTACTTACGTTACCGGGTATGATAAGTCATTTATAATATTCCTAGTTCTTTTATATATTTATTATTATTTATTTGCTTTTTTAAAAATTGCAAATTTGGAAACCTGTATCTGGATCAGAACGGCATTAAAAAAAACCTGTGTTGGACCAATCATTTCATGATCCGCTTACTACCAGCAGCTTGTCAACTAATTCACGTGCTTCTTTGGAGTTTGCGGTCTTGAAAAACTTGCTTTTAAAAAAATATAAAGATGAGATTATTCGTCAACGTAGGCCAACCGAAAGTGTGAAATTGGACCAATGATTTAGACATTAGCTAGATGATCGTTAGATGATCGTCCAGGTAAGGACATATTAATTCAACCAATGGAAGAATTAAGATCAAGTTACGATCAAGCAATTCTAGTGAACCTTACTAATCTCATGTGAACTGCATTAACATACAACATATGAACACGATTACATCAAAATAAATAAAATCGTAAGCCAATAGTCTTTAAGTATTGTAGCAAGATCAGACAATTCTAGTAGGTCTCTTTGACCAATCATGAGTTGGATTAGTTAATATGAATATTTATGATTGGCTTCATTTCAGTGATTGAACTTAACATCTTAGTGTTAACTAGAGAGAGTAGCACTAGTGATAAAACTAAGTACAACACAAGCAGAGCTAAATAATAGGAGGGTTCCGCTCACACATACATGGTCACGGAAAATACGACGTTCTCGTATCCGTCGTTATCTATCTCTAATCTATTAACGTTTTTTACTCCTGGTCGTATACCTGATATAAGTGATATGTTTTTTTTATTAAGTAGAGACCAATGATTATTGGCCGCTATATAAAAGTTGTGTATCGTGACTTGCCCGTCCCGAATACTACTAGCACAGCTAGCATTCATTTGCACTTAAGGGTTTTCACTAACTTAGACTTTAATCAAGATATTCCGTGTATCATTTAGCGAATTCGTTCCTGATTGGCTCAGGATCTCTTTCATAGGCGCTATGTTATGTTTTCTACATTTGTGAACATGTGCTTAATACAGTTACTAAGATAACGTCCTTATTTTTTAGCTTCTAGAATGTAGAATTTTGTATATAATAATAATAATAATAACATATATGTTTGTGTGGTATACAATACGCATTACCTGAATACCGGACATATAATTATCTCGGTTGCTCTCGACCTGCTAGAATTGTGGAAACATTGAGAAGTATTCGATCAGATTTTCTAATCAGAAATTCTGGTCGTAGCAATATCCCTATAACGATATTGTTACAGCCTGGCATTACTCAAGCAATATATCGCCAGGGTCGACCACAGGGCAACTGGACCACACGATCACCAGCCAATAGTCCTACGCTCTACTTCATCAGATCTCTCAGCACAATTACACCAACTAGTTTGCCTAGGTGTGTGACAAATAGATGGGAACATCTCAACATAGTGAACATGAAATGGATCTCGGACAGGGGGGTATCTTGAACCACCTGTAGGTAATAAAATAATATCAGATATGACCCCGCCAGTAAATATATATATATATTTGATATTATATATATAAAATATAAGCTACTGAGCCTACACACATATTAAAGTAAACACATAAAAAGCAATGGTTACAGTTATTATATTTTATTATTTACTATATATACCCGTGTATAGCAACCAGCTAAAATATATACTACGAATTATATGGAAATCTTTAATGACAATAGATGTCACCAATAAGAACAAAGGGTTTATTGACTGCAATAAGTTGCCTGTAATATATATATATATATGCGGTATATAAGATACATGATATGTGGAGCAGAAATAAAAGTGCACACATTAATACCTGAAATGGAGAGGGGTCAAATACAGTGGTAGGATGGCCTAAGAGGGACACTTCATCTGTCATTAGGGCTATCTTATCGTCATCCAGGCCTAGCTTAAAGAGATTAGGAATGCTATCTGGGTCATTTTCGAACTATAAGAGGGATAGATGGATTGATTAATAATACAAATATATGACAGGCATTAGCTATTATGTGATTATCATGGGGGTTTGTACCATACACATTGTGTGTGGATCTTTCTCTGTAAGCATACAAGGTAATATAATCATATAAAGTAAATAGAAACCGTGATCTACTGAGATTACAAGCCGTCCATCATATTGTCAATCTCAAACAAATTTCATATAAACATCTAATAAAACTCTGTTCTTTAAACTATTGATCTCATTTTATCTTTGATACTGCATCATTGTCCCCAAAATCGCCACATTTCCCTCCATTATAACAGTCACCATTCAATATTTCCTGCTCCTGACCTATATGTACTCCCCCAATATATTCCACCAGCCTACACCCCACTTCCAACTTTCAAATGGAATATTCAATTGCAATAGAAACTTCCTGCATCTCAGAATATTTCTAGTCATTAGAGTAGTCTTAAATTGGTCAAAGCCTATGCTACTGATTGTAGGAATATATTCTATATTTCTATATTTAGATATTTCAGGAAGAGTCCAAACAGCAATTGGTCATGAGCCATAAATGTCGGTAGTGATTGGTGTAGTTGAGGGCGACTTATATTCTATAATCCATGACAATTTATGTTGTCACGTAAATGAGAGATAAAAATGCACTACCTAGCTTGACTGTCTACAAGTACTGAATGCTTGTTCATACTATGGCTGAAGTAACCATTCCAGTTTCGGTAAACGCAAATACGAAAAGCGCAACAAGAAAATCATCCCAGTAAAACCCACAGGTTTGAATCTTAACTCTCTCGCTATTTAAACGCATAGAATTGTGTTTTAATCTCACTTGTTTTTCAATATAGTTATACAGTGTTAAGAAATAAATACAGAATTCATTTGACAGAAACCCACCAGCGAATCTTCTGATAGGGATAAGTTTCGTGGTAGGGGCGAAACTATATTTTTCATCAACAAGTAATCATATATTATGATTTCCAGGGACCCACGTGAGCTAGAGAGGGTAGTGACGTCAGTATTTATATGGCCTGACCAATTCAAATATAATAACTCTTACACAATTGAAGCATAATGTAATACTATATATACATAATGTATTTTCCTAGAAAATGTATTGTTTTTTACCATTTTTGACATCGTCGCTTAAAAACAACTGCTTACTTTATTATTATCGAATACTATTTTAGCATGCAATATGTTCTATGTAAATCGTGTGGAACCATTATGTATAGGTGGACAAAAGCAAAAAAAAACTTTACAAAAGTATGATAGTATGTATGATAATATGATTGTATAATAGTATGTGGGATTAAGGGGATACCAACATAGCACCCAATAGATACATGCTATCCTTGGCGCTGACCAATGGATAGCTTTGTAGTATTTTATCTTCACGTAGTATAGCACATGCTATGTCAGCATAAGTTGTTTTTTGTTCTATGACGATTAACCCTTTTTGCATGATCTCGTGGGCATGTCTGTGAAAGGTTTGGTAGAGTTTAATACAATAGTATAATAGTATGATAGTATGATATAATATAAGGATAGTGTAATAGTAACATAATATCGCAGTATAATCGTATAATAGAGTCATAGTAGATATTATTATTCATACATGTACATATTCACATATATATGTATATGAAAGATTCAACGTCACACAGCTGATTGTTTGCCATGACAGTTATAAGAATATAAGGGTCATATACAATGCAGGCAGACTATCATACTTGGAGAAAAGCATGTAAAGGTACATTACATTGTTAGTTTGTAACAGAACACTATCCTGATATTGTCGCCATTACAACTCCAACCACAACTACTACAGTTCTGGCTATCTCTAAAGAACAGATTACATTCAACCTATGTATTACTACCCGCTTACATTCATTATGTCTCATATTTTATTCTTTTTTTTCCCCTGTTATATCCAAACCATTCACTACTTAATGTTTGTCGTATACACACACAATATAACTATAACTATATATACGCTCTATCATATATTCTATAATACTATCAAAACTATTCTCCCTCAGCAACTATGCCATTTCTGTTCCACCACATATTTTATTATTTACTAATATCGAGGTATTCATAACAGATACAAAACAAAAAAGGAATCTAAACTTTATCTAGAGGAAAGACTTTAAAAATAACATAGAGAAATAAACAAGAAAATACAAATTCCTCAG
>NAOQ01000059.1:0-11308 GCA_002751075.1 Ichthyophonus hoferi | reverse complement strand
TATATTCTATAATACTATCAAAACTATTCTCCCTCAGCAACTATGCCATTTCTGTTCCACCACATATTTTATTATTTACTAATATCGAGGTATTCATAACAGATACAAAACAAAAAAGGAATCTAAACTTTATCTAGAGGAAAGACTTTAAAAATAACATAGAGAAATAAACAAGAAAATACAAATTCCTCAGGGTAAAGCACCAATCCCAATAGCATGTTAAAAATTAGCAAGAAGAGAGTGGAAGTTGAGGGCTGGAAGGTAGGGGGGTGTATGGGATATTTACTTGTTCTTGTTTTTATCAAGCTTACTTAGTCGTGGAAGGTACGGAAGACCTTTAGTGTACAGTATACTGTCATAGATAGAACGAGACAGTCTGAGTGTATAACGTATGAGTGACGTGTGAGGATTAGTCTAGATATAGCCTGCTATCTAAGCAAATATTATAGACCAAGAGTACCGAATAAAAAGGAATAGAAAGACAGAAATAAGTAGAGAAAGAACATAGATAAGCAATAATAGCTCGACCATTTATATAGATGATATATAGATTATACAGTCCTTCCAATCGGCTAACTAGTAAACTCACATGGAAGATAGTAGGATAGACAGTAGTATGATAGTATAATAGTAGAATAACATAATATAAGATAGTATTATCATAAGAAATCAATACATTGATTAGCAAGGCAATGTATGTAATGTATAGACAATACAAAGAAAGATATAGTGATAAATAAAGGACTACATAGATCGAATCATAAGCTCCACAAATCATATATAGATATATCTAAGTAAAGTCTCAATCATTCCAATTTACACGCGGATAGCAGCATATACTCTCATACACAAGAAACAAAAACTGAAAGGTTACATATACATATATGTATATAGGTACAGTGGAATAAAGAAAACACAAAAGAATATAGTTCATTTGTGATTGGGTACATGAAATGTATAAATTATATACTGACCTATTGCCCACCGTTATACTAATTAGTACTGCAACCAGGGAGGGAAGAAGAAACTGTCGAATGGTAGGTAGATAGATAGATAGGTATATAGTTAGGCAGGTAGATAGGTAAATATGTAGGTATCTAGTATGCATCATAGTATGTATCATATTTTGCAAGATAGTATATAGAATAGTATGATAGTATGTATAAAAGGATGTAGGTATATGTAGATATATATATATATATATATCTACACGTAAACAAGTATATGTTTAATTAACCCATAACCCAAGCTTGGCCTGGTATACACACCGGACTATATCGCGAAGACCTACCTGCGGTGCCTGAGTAACTTCAAATACAATCACAGCCGATGATATAGTTCTTGTTGCCCCTCCCGCCATGGCAGCCGCCCCCATTAGCGCATAGCTATTGGTTTAGAGCCACCAAATAATGGTTGTTGATTAGATATTAGCATGAAAAATAAACGGACTGATTGGGTAGAAAATAGAAAATATGACTATAAAAATAGGTATATATACACATACAGTGAAAAACATAAATAGGGAGTTACTAATTACTAATGACTAATTACTAATTAATTAGTATACATGTCTACACCTGTATATTTAGCCTACATATAACCCTTTAAAACATAGAGTCAAAGAGCAGCCAGTACGGTATGTACCTACCCTCCTCTAGAGATATTAGGATTGTACATATACAATATCTCTCCCATCAGTCGTCCCAACCCAGCGCCGATCCCTAGGATTGGTCCAAACACCCCCGTGGGAATAGGAAGGGTAATTGAACCAATGGTAAGCAACCATCGAAGAAAGATAAACAGGAGAATATTATAGATCACATGCCTGGGAGAGAGAGGGGCCGAGGGCAAGAAGTAAGAGAGAAAGAGAAAGAGAAAGAGATGAGTGCATTGGTAGAAGCCAGACAAAGATCCAGTATACCGTTAGTACTAAATATATTAGATCACTTAATAAGAATAATAATAAGAACTATAATAACGTTTGCAACCCCTAATATGTATATGTGCAAATATATAGATGCGCCTGACTGTATATGTAAATGTATATGTAAGCACAGCTCTGTGTATGTGTATGTATGGCTATAATATATTGATATACATTTGTATAGTCACGCGCTTATAAATACACACATTTCTCTGTCCTGTAGTTGATTTAGTTCATAGGAGTGATGGAACAGCAATGTAGGCATATATACATCGTACCTATAAACACACACACGTGCACACATAAATATACATATAGAAAGATAGATCTGTGGTATATAGAAGTAGAGTAAAATAAATAAACAAAGCATAGGTTATGCAACTGGTTCTTTTCATTAAATATGGACACACACCAAGACCCCACAGAGTATATAGCAGACTTCTATATGTTGTGAGTACTTAACTAGTTAATTAGCTAATTGTGATAGGCAAACAAGCTTTATTACCCTCTATTGTCCCAGTCATGGTCGGGTATTTTCTGTAGATTATCATTGCACATGAGATCTTTCATCGCTTTAGCGAGAGATTCACGCATGAAATAGCCAGAAGGATAGACAACGGCCATGGTAAGAAAGGCCCACATATAGGGAAATGCCTTCTGGAAGTATTTGTTGGCTGTAGGTATGTGTGTATGATAGTATGATAGTAACATAATATAACAGTATGTATGTATGTATGTAGGTATGATAGTATGATTGTATATATGGATCTATACGAGAGATAGAGATATAATGATATATGCATATATGTGTGTATAGGAGCACAGTAATGTTAATATATATGATCCTTAAAACTAAAAATAATCTACTAACCAGATCAGAGATTGGCCAATATCACATTATTCAAAAGGCTGATATAATCGGTAATCTCTACACAAGTAGTTCTGATTGGAACATATGGACCAGTAATCATGTCAAGTCAATGTCGACCAATGTCTTCCCATGCAACCTGATATTATAGTATACACAGCTATATATATGCATTTGGATGTACATAGTGGTACGTACATATATATATAATCTAAAGTATCATATGATTTAATGCTTCCCTTTATCTCATTTCTACTATTTCAATGTTCTTTTCTGATCAAAATATAGCCCAATCAATAAAGTGCACATAAATCAATAACCAATCAAACCATAATATAACCCACACCAATCAATGGTATATCAGCATTATCCTCACAGAGTACTAATAATATAGCTTGAACATCTATTAATATAAATCAATTACTAACGGTCTTACACAGAAAGAATAACGTAATTGTCATACCCTATTGGTTAATATCGCGTAAAGAAGGATCGATGAGAATAGAGAAGGAAAGATGATTGGGGGAGAGCTGGTAGGAGAGATATAACTGGCTGAAGGCATGGGCACAAGCCAATAATAATAATATAATATAATATAATAATAATAATAATAATCACAAATAAAGACGTGTTGCCCTTACAAAATGGACCTTGTCGTCTATTGAATGCCATTGACCAGAAATCACGAATGGAAGTAGTCCGAGTAGAGATCATGAAAATATGTGCACAGTTATGGCGAGAGTTACGTAAGCATGTGACGTAAGCATGTGCTAATACCAATGGTCTAGTGTAAATATGCACTACAGGGTATATATGTATATGTGATATGTTTAAATATACATCTCTATATGTATACAGGTACTGTATGAGACAAAGTTAACCATCCTAATATCTAAGATTATAACAGCTTACATATATACCACAGCCAACCGAATATGGCCTTTATAATTAACCCAATTCTTTTCAACTTGTAGGATATACACTGTAGGCCATATACGTCATATACCTTGTTTATATACGTTGTATACCCTTCCTTATACTAAGGTATGTATATACTGTATATACTACTATGTACTATTATAGCACAGTAGATTACACTACATTACACTGCAGTTTATTACATTATATTTTACTGCATATAATACATTATATTGCTGTAAATTACATTGCAACATAATACAGTATATTGTGTTGGCCAGTACACCATACATAATCTATCCAAATTGACAACTACTCACATCATTTATTCACCAATTTATTCACCAATCATTCTCCATATGTTATGATATTTACCTGACATTATATCTTTCCAATTGGCCAACACATACATATATATAGGTATATGATAGTACGATAGTATGAATATCACTTACCGCCAATGAATCACTTGCTCGTGCATGCGAACAAACGATGCCCCGACAATACCACCAATAACCCCTAGGCTAATAAAGGCTATAAATTCATAATTCTAGTGTGTACATAGTATTATTAGTAAGATAATAGGTAGAATAGTATGACAGTATATAGGATAGTAGTATGATAATATAATAGTGTGATAGATAGAAAGACAGATAGATAAATAGACAGGTTAATCGCTATGTATTGGAGTCCACGCATATGCACCTAGAAAGGCAGTATAGATAGTATATATAGATATATATAGATATACCTTTTATATTTTAAGTATTCCATACGGCCAATCGTAGATAATTACGTACCGCATAATCGTACTGTTGTGTCGACTCTTGATTATATCTCCCAATATAACTGCCAATCAGAGAGTTACATTATAGTAATATTATTATATATAGATAAAACATCAGCATTAAAATTCAACTTGAATTTCTTTAGTAGGTGCATTTAACCCATATATGGACCACATAATGCCCCAATATTGACTATCATACTACAGTTCAATTACTATACACAGATATATTACAGCACCTTTAAGATATATACAAACGTCATCAATGACCCATATATGGCTATATGATGTGTAGGATTAGCTGTAGATAATTGGCCAGTGTAGGCATAAGATATAGTAAAAGATGGCATGATAATACTTGATAAGATAATATAACATAGCATATTATTATATTATTATGGGTATTGCCTATACATGGCTAGCTACAACAACCACAAAGAAAAAAGGGAATGAAATCAATAGATAAATAGATAGAGTACAGAGTCCAGCAAGTCATATACAAGTGATGTTATACTATCATTTAAACACCACTGACAGTAGGTTGGGCGGATATTTGGTAGATTGCTATATGCATGTATGACGTGTCAGGTCCAAATACGGCTATCTATGGTACTAAATACACACATATATACATATATATAGTCAGGTTTATTAACTAGGTTAAAACTGTCATGTGCTTGGGGGAAATACTTACGGCTCTCTTTTATGCATCCACGAAACGCAAGCTGAAGCCACAGCACTGATAAATCCCTGCATTTGTATAGGTTAACCACCCTAATATAGGTTAACTACCCTACTATATATGTTAAGCACAATCTGACTGTTTTTAATGAGCGTAATTAAAATTAGAACAAACCAATCCCATACAGTACAATACAATAAAAATACTATGTTATCAGACAATTCATTTTTAAGCTAATACATATATATACATCCTATGATATGATATGATATGATATGCTATAATAAAATATGATATGCTATAATAAAATATGATATGCTATGATAAAATATGATATGCTATGACATTAGAGAAGGCTTTACCATGCAATACAATATAATACAATACATACATACATACATATATACATACACCCTATCTTATGCAGGGGGGCTGTAAATCATAGCCTTACCTTCCAGTAATTGGACAGCATGTAGTACTCTGTAGTTACCTCAATGGAAAAAAGAACCCCTCCGATTGGTGCGCCAAATGTAGACGATACACCTACCGCACTATAAAATATAATCAACCACTAATTTATCATATATGGTATTAAAATATTAATAAAATATAATGTATAGTCCATATCACGTTAAAAGATATATATAATTTACACGAGGTAAGTAATAGTGGTTCAGAGATATAGTAGGATATAATAGGATACAATAGGATATAATAAGATATAATATATAATACAATATAATAAGAAATAATAAGAAATAATAAGATATAATAAGATATAATAAGATATAATAAAATATAATAAGATATAATAAGATAAGCGATGCTAAGATAATCACAGTATTGGATTACTCTGGATAAAGGACTGTAGAACAGAAAGGAGGGGATAGGCATAGGGGCATAATAGCCAGGCATATAGATATATAAGCAGTGGAAGTATACACTATGTATAGTGACAAAGTTAAATGCTTTACCAGGCGGCAGCTAGGATCTGATGAGTCAACAACCTGTTTTCCCTTAGCCTCTTGGAGAAAGGCAGGGATAATAGTTGATTGGCTAAGACCAGAGAGCGTTAGGACGGATGGTAATAAGGTATTATATAATATAGTATAATATAGTGTAATATAGCAACCAAAGAGCTAGTAGGTACGTGTATGAAAAATACTTATTTGAACTTTTATACAGGACTACAATAGAACTTTACAACATATCATAATATATCATATCATGTCCATGTCATACAATATAACATTATACTATCATATCATACCACATTATACCATACAATACCATTTATATTATACTGTATCATATAATACTATATCCTATACATTAAAGAAATTAACCTACCTATGATTGCTGAGGTATGCACAAAAGGTCCTTCCTTACCTGATAAAGGACCAATAGAATTAGTTGAAGATAAAGAAGGATAAATGTAAGTGGATGTAATCAGCTGTATATAAAAGACATATGATATATCTATATATAGTATGCGATGTATCTATGCATTGTATGTAATATAACTGTAACTAGATTGGAACATTCAAATGGAATGCCCGTCATGTAAAGGTAGTGTTATACATAAATCACCAATAAAATTGCAATTAAAATTATGGAAAGTTGTAGATTTGAAATATTACAAACTAGTTAAAAGAAATTAAAATTGGTCAATAGCCACGAAGGATGATTTTAAAAATATGAGACACACTGGAAATGCTGTTTTTTTGACAAGCATGGTTACACCAAAGACTATTGGATAACTAGATGTGATCTTAAATTAATAAATGAATTATGTTTATAATATATTATATTTTATATTAGAGAAATTATTGGATGCTACCCGCTAATTAGCTTTATCCTCTGTGTTCCTTCCAGTTCTTTAGTTATAGTCACTTAGATGAAATATTTTTATTAGACCATATTTTTTTAAAAAAAAGAAAATTATTACTGGTTGATATGAATATTAGTGTTAATCGATTTGAATGATACGTTATTATTCTAGATTAAATTGTAAATTTAATGCTAGTGAAACTAATGGTGGGTTGACAAATATACCCATGGATATATATGACGTATTATGGTACTATATATAGACAATATTGGTACGGCCAGTAGAGTGTGGGGGCTATTAATAAACCCATACAGAATGGCTGATAACCTACCAATTGACATGCCTCCTCCTATTGCAAACACCAGGCCGACAATCTATAGGAGGATGTTTAGAGTTAATCAATGCATAACAATGTGTAAAAATTCATAGATAAAATAAGGTATAATAGTAAACTACAGTACAATACAGCACAGAGAAGGAAATAGGTCAGAATAGATAACTAGAATAGCATATAATAGTACATTATAGTATATAACTATTATAATATATAATAACACATAACTATCGTAGTCTATAATAACATTTAATCGATCGTATATAATAGTACATAATGGTATGAGTACATAATATAATATAATAGTACATAATAGTATATAATAAAATATAATAGTATACAATAGTATAGAATAGTATAGAATAGTATATAATCGTACATAATAGTATATAATAGAATATAATAGAATATAATAGTATATATTAGTATAGTACACAATAGTATTTAATAGTATAATAGTATATAATAGTACACATAGTATATAATTATAGTAGTACATAATAGCATATAACTATAATAGTATATAATAGTACATGATAGTATGAAATATGCAAACTAGCCCCTACGACATCAAGATATCACTAGGTACACCTATTAGTCCCACCCTGCATACACTACTGACCTATAGCCTATCATATATATCATATAATCCCTGGTTTTATCTTTGTAAACTCACTTAGGATATAATAGACATATTAGGATATAATAGATATATTAGGATATGATACCTTGGTAATCAGGGTGCGAAATGACAGCAGGTTGGTAATTTCAGCTCCTGCAAGAGTCGCCTTCATTTCCTGTTGAAAGGTAAAACTTATATCTTGGTTAAGTACTCTTACAGCCATATATGGATATATATGCGGGACACAGAGGTATATATACGCGGAATATATATATATATATATATACTATTAATAAGATATAGGGTACATATATCCTACGATTAGTATATATAAATCCTATTATTCCATTATGAGCGTATATAGAGCCCCTCTAATAATAGACACCAATCAACTTACAGGTATGCCAGAGCCTGCCGCCACTGGGCTGAGCAGAGCGGTAATCAACATAGCCACACAAAACATGACAACACCATATAGGATGTATAGGAAATACTGTATGCAGGCAGTGTAATTAGCTTGATATCATACAATTATCACTATAAACTGCTATTCAGAGCTAACAATAGGCTAAAAACCCGATCAAAGTTCCATAGATGGTCATGTACGTAGACTATCTAATTTAATTTACAAGCCTGCTATTATTAACCAATTAGTACTCTATATCAGTGATGTCATAGTATATTCAACAGCCAATCGCCAAGCCATTTCCCACCGTTTCACCGATCACAATATACTATTACAGCGCGCATTAGATCTATTCATAGCTAGCCAATTATAGCTCAAACATCCGTAAACAGCCCACTTTCATCGAATGAAAAGCCATATACAACCCTCTAAACAACCAATAATAAGAAAGGAGAGCGAGAGTGCCAATAGTATAAAGAGGAACTGAATATGGCCACATGACTCTACTATACGTCATCATCTCTCTCATCTCTCATATAACCCCTTAATCCAATCAAAAACATGCTTTATACCTTAAGATGCTCATCTTCTACGGCAGCCAATAGGGCCTCCCTCCAATCTGTGATCAAATCAATAGATATATCCTGCCCTATATAATAGTATAATAGTCAGAGTGTACTAAAGCTAATACTATGTTGACAGCACAACATGCTAATATAATAACATAATAACATAATAACATAGTAATAGAGTATATTCCTAGAAGCATTGTTTCGGGATGATAAGCCATTCTTATAGGGTTGTGATAACATTCAGGAAAATTGAATGGCTTACAGCTTTTAATAGATTAATTAATTAATTAAAATGATATGACACTCTAATAATGCTAGTACGGAGGAGTTATGTATAGCTCTATTGTACCAATCCGATGACTGGACATGTACGGTTGCATGACTATGTGCCAATAATACCTACAGCTGTAAACATACTTATTAATATTCCAATGACTAACTCGCAATATGACGCTATAAGGGTGGTTGAGATCAAGCAATTAAAGTGTTTAATGTGTTTGCCAGCCAATGAGCGGTTGTCTTAAATTGACACAGGATATTATGATTATAGTTATATATTTGGTTTTACCATTATAAAGATAAATAAATATTGATTTAAATGCGAGATTGGTATGCAAATAATCGCAGATGGACCAATAGGTGCTGGGGAATAAAAATATAAAGAGAAAAAAGTTACGTAAAGAAGACATTTCATATAATAGAGAAGGAGAAGCAAGGCAAATAGTGGATTTTATATAGTATACATATGCATATATACCGCCAATGATGTCACAAGGATAAAAATGGACAACATTTACCCCAATCAACAAGGGCCGTTATAGCACCCAACAGTAACAGGAGAACAGATGATGTAAGATTAAAATCATATAGCTTGTCAGTTATTCGCCAAAATAGACCACCTAGAAAGCCGTTGTTTCTCCCTCTGGCAATAGGGAATTAGTAATAAAAAAACGCTATATATAAATTGTATATATCTACAATAACTAAAATATCAGGCTCGGTCTCTCATGGGCATGTAATGTAATTGTAATGTAATACAGTATTGTCTTGTAGAATAGTATACTATAACATATCTACATGTACACATAGTAATCAGATAGAATAAATACATCGTGTAGTATGTAGTATAAGGTATTCTATGTTCGTGTAAGGAATTATTGTACAGAATGATATATTAATATATATTTATGACATACATGTATTCAGAAACCTATATATACACATACCTAAACCTTAATTTCTAGCCAAGAATACACAACTTCACAATCCATATATGATTCAATATGCCTATATATAGTAATTCTATGTGCTTCCGATGGATAAATATAACATTATATTGGAAAATTAATATAAGCTTATTACTAGAAATATCCAATAAGATACCTTTAGATATACTAGTATAATCCCGGAGAGGTAGATGTAATATAGTGTAACACTGCAATTCATTATGCAATCGAGTGCAAGAAAAGGTATACAGGTGCGTAGTAATGTACATAGATAGATAGATAGATAGATACATAGATAGATAGATAGATACATATATATACAAGCATACATACACACATGCATACATATATCAATCCAGCCACAAATCTACATATAAATACATCGTATAAGACGACTTAACTTTATCTCTCTGTAATAATTGGGTAACTTACAGACACAATTCATCCCGAGAGCCAACCAGCGGAGTTAGTTCATCCACATAACCAGAGCTAGATCGCGCATAACTATAGATGATATAAAACCAATAACCATTAATATGTATATGGGTGAGAAGAGATGGAGTGAATAAGTGCAGGTAACATATAGAGGTAGGCAACAAGGTAATATACACATACCTATCTATCTGTACTAATACACACATATATACAACTATAAATGAACATACACCTCTGCATATATACATATACACATATACAGAGACATATATATATATACCTATACATACCTATACATATACACACATGTACATATATACCTATATATACCTATACATATACACACATGTACATATATACCTATATATACCTATACATATACACACATGTACATATATACCTATATATACCTATATATACCTATACATATACACACATGTACATATATACCTATATATACCTATACATATACACACATGTACATATATACCTATCCCTCTTACCTTACAGAACTTCTACCCCAGTCCTTTGACCTGGCCCTCTTGGATGTAGGACTTCTATAGCTCACATGAGAGGATGTTCGGGATGTGAACCGACCTTGGGCCTATAGTGTGCGATAGTATAGTATAGTATAGTATAGTAAAGTATGGCATAGTATAGTAAAGTATGGTATAATATATTATAGTATAGTATAGTATAGTAT
>NAOQ01000058.1:205492-217694 GCA_002751075.1 Ichthyophonus hoferi | reverse complement strand
ATATATATATATATATATATGTCTATATGCCAGAAGTTGTCAATTAAAGCCTATATAGTAATGTAATTTTGTCGCCCATCTTCAAGTTGGTAGCTGACTATTGCAAGCAATGTTCTTAGAATAAAACCTCTATGACCTTTATTTACTATTACTGTAGAGTTGTATTGCATTGAGTTGTGTGACATTATGTTGTATTCTTTTTTATTATATTGTGTTATATAATATAATATTGTATTGTATTGCACTGCACTATACTGTATTGTGTTGTGTTGTATTATATTACGTTGTATTAGATTAATCTCTCTCTGCTCACCTATATGTTCTCTATAATAGCCTCGGATGGAGTGGGGGACTATACAGTACTTGCACCTGTGAATGCTGGTGATTCCCTTGGAGACATCATTGGTAGGTATTTATAGAAATACATTATATGCGCATGCGCTAACCCATTTACGTGTATATAATATATTATAGTATATATATATATAATACTTAACCTATATGATTATATAGAGTAGAATGTAGTGTGTTATAGTGTATATTGTTATCTGGTAATATAATAGCAGCATACAAGTGAGTATATATATAATAATAATAACTAAGCTATATGGTGCAGTTGTACCAGGCACTGTAGCACGTATTACTACTGGTGCCCCAGTCCCTGTCGGGGCCGACGCTGTAGTTCAGGTATGGGAACATCATGCATGCTGGTTGTCAGGCTGCTTGTGATGGTTATGGTTTTATGAATTGATTGATACTTCATCATTATTTGTTCTCTTATATGGTCATGTGATTTTCAAGATCACTGGGTATGCATTTGTGTATATATGTATGTATGTATGTATGTATGTATGTATGTATGCATGTATTTATTTATGTATGTATATGTATATGTTTGTGTGGGTGTAGTATATGTCTGGTTTATCGCTCTATAATATGAAAAACTGTTACTTTGTGGATCTATATATATATATATATCTTATACATCTATCTATCAGTATTAGTATTATATACAAATACACCATTTAGAAAGGCATCTGTATCCTAACATATTATTTACCTGTACTACTAGTATTCATTATATGTATTTTACTCTACCAATTAGGTAGAAGATACAGAACTAGTAGAGGCAGACGCAGTGGATGGAAATACCGAGATGAGAATTAGGATCAAAACAGTAAGTATGTGAGTGCAGATGTAATTATTACGTATAATAGGAGCTATTGACCCAATCATTTGCAGTTCATACTTATAATAAGTAATAGGAGTCACTGATCCAATCATTTGCAGTTCAGCACTACTCTATGATTGATTCCTTTATTTGCTTTATTTGTGTCTCAATTTTGGATTCTATAATATATATATATACCATCTTGTGTTGTGTTGCATTATACCTGTCTATTTCGAGTTAGAGGTAAACATTGGTAATAAGCCAATCTCCAAACATAGTAGAAAGTGCTGTATATATATTATTTTATACATACCGCTTATATGCTAGTCAAAAGGTTTTGTTGTGTATGGTATGAATATGGATACGCTATAACTACTTGATGGGTGTCTATATTTTATACATAATTAATTATTGGTGAGTTAAATTTGCTGTTTGTTTTGATAGGTGGAACCATGCTGAACTGTTGTCTAGTGGTTTAAATACATGTTTGATAAAATTATTTTGAACAACAATTAATTGGTGAACATAAATATTGGTAAGATGATTGGTTGATCTGATTTTATAAATATTTTAAAATATTTATGGTGCAAGAAGTGCCATCCTAGATCTCCTTTTGATTGGTCTATGTGTATCTGTTATCATGCTACTTATAATATAAGAGTAGTTTTTATTGGCAGTTTGGTAATAATATATGGTACGTTGATTGGCCATTAGAGATGAACACAAGCTAAGTGAATCATAGGGGTTTATATGACTGAGTCTATTGACAGTTAGATCTTATTTTAGCTGAATGAAAATGAACTATGATTGGACAGAAATATGTGAATGAATTTATATGTAGCATGGCTAATAGATATTGTAGACACTGTCAATGTGGGGAAATATGTAGGGCTAAATAATTCTATCCTGTCGGTCTATTATTATTTTTAGTCATTAGTCATTCAATTAGTTTAGGTGCAAGGGATTTGTTTTAAAATGTTTAATTGAAGACCGCCAATAAACGTATATCCTTATATTTATAAATATCCATACCATCTTTGAGAGTCTAGATGTAATTACAAAATACCTTGGAAAATATACACCCAATAACATAATAAATAATGTGGTTTTCATTAAATTTCAGGTAAACTTAATCATATTCCCCGTAGTTCATTTCATAGGGTATTGATTTATTATCATATATTTTAAGGGATTTTATCTTATGTATCTTATTGGTCCCTCATCATATAGGAAGCTAAAGTCGGGCAGGATATCCGTCCAATTGGATACGACATTACCGTTGGAGAAACAGTGTTACACCAGGGAGAAAGATTGGGTGGCTCTGAACTCGGATTATTGGCTACTGTTGGCGTATCACAGGTCAGTGAATATATCTTCTTCAATGAATATGTATTTCTTTAGCTATTTATGGTAATCTTGATTGTCATTTAGGGCTGGTATGATTTACTTAATTGGGCTCTTATTGTTTTTTATTCTACTTCTAAATTCTTAACTATTTGGCATATAATATATATACATATATGATGAGATTATTATTAAACAATATTCTACGATTATATGCATGGTATAAATCCTTTTAGCTATTTTAATTGGGTGGAATAAGGACATGCCCAATTAGGTATGGTAGTTGGTAATGACGTAATATTTCTCATTTTCAATCTTTTGCGAATCAATCACACATTTTAATTGTTAATTATACCAGTTACATTAATCATTTCATTCACTTACCAGATGTGGCATATATGCATTAGAAGTCATTACAATGATTGGTAAATTTATGAGTGATTATGAATATCACTCTTGGTTCTATTGGTTAAAATATAATTAGTGTGTGATATAATATGCATAAAATGAAGCCAATAATGAGATAAATAGCTAATGATATATAAGTATGATTGGCTTCTCCCTCATGAATAAGAGAAAGTGATTGGTCAATGTGTCTTTAGCAGGGCTAGGTTTTCATCTAATCAATAGTGTCTTTTTCAAATTCTTGTTCTCTCCTTCGTCTATATTAATTAGAAATAATCAATCATCATACTTCCTTTTGTGTCAATGCTAATTATAATTATTGGTCTTTGGGAATGATCAGCACACTTATATCTAATTAGTGAGTAATTTCTTGTATTTGGTTGGTTAATACAGGTGGCTGTGCACCGGCGACCATTGGTTGGCGTTCTCTCTACGGGCAATGAACTACAACTACCAGGAACATCTAGACAGGTGATTGGTTCACTCAGAACACATTGATTTTTTATTGTTTAGCAGTCTTTATATTTTTATTATTATTTTTATTCTGTATAAAGTAAATCCTTAATCTGCTTGGTAGCTGGTTGATGAACCTCCATTTGTCATTGGCTCTTTTTTCTTGTGAAAAAATACTTCGTGCAAATAGGTGGGCGAGATAATTAAGAATATTTTTATATAGCTTACATATCCTATATCATACATATAATGGATATAGTATATATACTACATATATTATATATACTGTCTATACTCTATATACCGCATGTATTACATATATTATAAATACATCATATGCTGCATTCCCGTTCATATCATATATAAGGAAATAGTACGTATATAAAAGATAAAATAGACCAGTAAGATGTGTGGATGTCACTGGTGCTAAGTACACTGATAAAATCATTAGCCAATCATTAATCCGGTGTATTACTATGAACCAATAATTACACAGGATGAGAAAATTTACGATAGCAACAAAGTCATGTTAATGTCTATGGTAACTGAGGCAGGAGCTGATGTGATTGATCTAGGCATAGCGGCTGACACGTAAGTACCAATCGGATTCATTAATTATTACCTTTTTGGGGCCAATTTAATTACCATAGGTTAGATTTATTACACCTCAGTCCTTATTGGTGATCTTCTATTGCTATGGTATACAATTTATATTCATAATAATAATAATAATAATAATAATAATAATAATAATAATATCTTATGTTCTAAATCGCATTTATGATTGGTTCAGGAGGGAATCCCTGGAAGAAAGATTGAGATCGTCATTGGATATGGTAGACATTATAATTTCCACAGGGGGTAAGTTGAAGTTTCAACTTTCATTTTAGTGTCACATATAAGGTGCTCTACATATATACCTTCCCTTTATTGTAGAGGTTTGTGGGTTTTTTAAGCATATATATTGCTGTTTATGTCTATTGTCTTATCTTTGATTGGAGAATTATATAATCATTATTGTATACATATATATGATTGGCTGTAATAAATGTATTAATAGTCTGTTACTCGCACTTTGTGCTTTTAGATACATAATGTTGTTTATCTATCCGAATATAGGTAGTGATGATGGAGGGAGCCTGTTCTATTGGGTGAATTGGTTGCCATAGGCACAAACTATATAATACTCAACCGACCTATATACTTTGACTGTATACGTTGATCTAATTGGATAATACTACCTTTTATATCATATCATAGCCTATCCGATCATGCCATAACGCATGACTATCATAATCACTTATTCATTGGTACATTATCAGGTGTGTCAATGGGGGAGAGAGACCTGGTCAAGTGTGTATTGGAAGACCAATTGGAGGCCACCATTCATTTTGGGAGAGTTTTTATGAAACCAGGGTAAGCTATTGGTGTGTGTAGAAAGATATAGGCAGGTTATGGGCATATGTATATATGTATAGGTAGGTTATTGGTGGATATAAATATATATGTGTAGATTATTGGTATATATACAGATATAGATAAGTTGTTGGTGTGTATAAATAGATATAGGTAGGTTATTGGTGGATATAAATATATATGTGTAGATTATTGGTATATATACAGATATAGATAAGTTGTTGGTGTGTATAAATAGATATAGGTAGGTTATTGGTGGATATATATATATCCTTGAATGTGACGTTGTATATATGTCTGGTATAAGCAGGTTGTGGCTAAGAGATATCGGTATTGTTCATATTATAGTATGGTATATATATATGTATGTATGTGTTGTGGGTTGCAGAGTTATCTCCTTTCCTATAAAGATATGGCACGATTGGTCATATAAACCTTTAAAATATTATAGCTATTACTGAATTTTTATGGAGATTATATGCCAATAGGCTTAAACGGTGGCCTAGCCCTTTTTATAGCCTCCCAATCAATAATTAATATTAACTAGATGACCAGTGAATTCTCAATATTTGGGGATGTAGTGAATATATGTCAGTATTTAATTGGACAATAAACACAACTGAACCAAAAATAAGCATAATGCGAAAACCATTTAAAGTGTAATGTGTATACGCGATTGGACGAGGGTGATATCTGTGATCAAGATTATAGATCTTTATATGTACCTACTGAATGGTTTATAAGTAATTAATTAAGAATACGAGGGATTTATAGTATGCAAAATGAAATTTCATATACAAGACGTGCCACTGGTCAATCATTTATTCCCTTTCTATGAATTTTCAGAAAACCGACCACCTTTGCCACCATTGAACGTGAGGCAGCCTCACCTCTATTAGTATTTGGGTTGCCTGGCAACCCAGTGTCTGCTGCTGTTACATTCCATCTCTTTGTTCATCCTGTAATTAGGTTAGCTATATATGGTACATGTGTCTTTTAAAGGGAGTATATGATTGGTGGTTTAGCCTCTGGTGCGCTGGGTATTAATCATGTGCCGTTAGGCATATGTGTTGTTTATATTATTGGCTATTGTATTGAAATGAATTGTATTGTTTTGTTTGTTATTAGATTCTGTTATATTATTTTGTACTATATTATATTATATTATGTGTATTATCTCATCGTGTCTTACACTCTACTTTAACATCTTGTGCTATATTGTCCTATACTATACGATACTATGCTCTACTATATTATACTATACTATATTATATTATACTATATTATACTATACTATACTCTACTATATTATACGATATTATGCTGTATTATATTATACTATACTATACTATACTATACTATACTATAAAGTGCCCTTGTACATACCTATTATTCTATCCTCTTTTTCATCCAATCGTATCTTTATTTCCATTTAATCCACTGTACTTGTGCGTATATATAATTGAATAATATTTATTAATGCTAGCTAAATATATTTGAACAATCTACATAGGTTATTCTGTATAGGACAGTTTACTTAATGTACTCCTAGCTATATTTACCTTTAACATCAGCGGGAATATGAGCATTTAAACTGTATATTTTATTAATGAAATGTAGGGTATATAGGTATATAAACTAAGGCTTATTGTCTATGTATGGTGACCTTATTGCTCTTGTATATATATAATATAGGATCATAATACCGTTATTCCATTGTATTGTTATACTACGATACCAACACTACTATATTCATACTATTATATGTAATATAAGATCATATTTCCGGTAGACTATCATACTACCATATCATTATGTTATTACACCATTATGCCATCATACTATTATCCTATTATACTACCCTGTTATCCTGCCATTTTATGCACTATCATACTATTATACTTAATACCAATGCCTAATACCTTGATTGATCTGTACTAGACGTATCCAATAGCAACTAGGAGAGAGCTAGAATATATTAGATGATATATAGGTATGTGTATATTGGTATGTTTTGTATACATACAATAGGATTATGATTACCACATGTTGGTTGTAATATCAAAACTAATGCAATGTCTTTGATAGGAAAATGGCTGGCTATCCGAAACCAGCACTACCAACAGTGGATGTGAAGGTATGTGTGGACTGTTGTGTTGTGTTGTGCTATGTTCTGTTAGGTTAAATTACAATGGCTCTGATACTTGTTTATAACATAAATAAAGTGTGCAAGGTTGATGACAGTGGTAATTTTTATATTTAATGCAGACGAGTTTCTGCTAGTTTAGGCCCATTATCAGTGCAATATAAAAATATATAAATAAATTGGGTTGGTTCATTTGTAATTAATTCATTAGTTGCCGAAACTAGTCTATATTAAACATGAAATTGTTTTATGTGTATACTCAACCATTGGACCCTTTCTTCTTTTGTTATATACAAGTCTTTCGGCACATCTTAATCTAATCCGGTGTTATGTTGTATAGTGGTATGATGTGTTGTACTGTGTAGTGTTGTATTGTGTTATGTTGTGATATATTGGATTGTATTTTATTTATTAATATAGTATAGTATATATATGTACTAACTAACACACATATATATATATATATATAATCTTTTAATTTATTAGCTTGGATTCAATGCCTCACTTGACCCACGACCTGAATACCAACGGTCCAACATCCAATGGGATTCGGAGATATCATGCTTTGTAGCCAATACTACAGGCAGCCAATGCAGTTCTAGACTACTAAGGTTTTACTTTTACTTTTTATTTTTACTTTTATTTTTTACTCTAATACTTTTACTACTAATATGCCTATGTTGCTACTTAGATTTGTATAATTTATTTTTTTAGCAATTAATTAATTATTCATTAATTGGCTTCTATGGATACTTAATATTGCATGTTTATTGTTATCTAGCATTTTGTAATTGCCTTTTGCTAGTTGCTTAATTAATTAACCCCCATATGAGTTTTAATATTGTACGGCTCTGTTCTTGCCTGGAGCTTTGCAATTCTTACTTCATATGGTTATATTTCAATTTATTAATTAATTACTTAATTAATTAATGTCTTCTTTATATTATGCCCTCATCTTGTATTCCTGTCTGACCGTATAAATTGATAGAATGCTACCCAAATACAAGCTATTATACTATTTCACATATTTTACATACCATACTGTTATCCATGTCTATATATATACATACATACATACATACATACATACATACATACATACATACATATACATGCACATACATACATGCGTACACAAACATTAATAGCAGAATAAACTGAAAGAGATGCTGTATATCCCAATATTAATTTGACACAAAAAAAGATTAATAGCCTTGTTTTGTAGTTTAGGAACAATGATAATTTATTTATTTGTGTGCTGGTATCAGTCTCGCCTATTTTTATTTATTTATTCGGTAATTGCAGCTGCTTATGTTCTTTCATTTACAGTATGCGATCGGCCAACTGTCTTCTGGAGCTTCCACCAAGAACTGATGTTAGCATCTCGGTTCCTATGGGAACCGGCGTGAAGGCTATTATGATTGGGCCCCTTCTTTAGCCCAGTTTTAATGCATGTGATATTGATTTAGTGTTTAACATCATACTGATTTGGAAATATATGAAAATTTGTAATTGGACCAAGCATGTGTATCACTATGTCAAGCTTTATTATGTTATGCACTAGCCAATGTTATAAAAGATAAATTTATTTCAGTGTTGTATTAGGTGCTTGATCAGGCACGTATTCTCTTCTAATCAGTTAAGGGTATAGCTCTTAAATATTATATAATAGGTATATTGGTTAAATGACAGTTAAAGTCATTTAACAGCAATTAATGGCATGAGTGGGTGGTGGAGTTAACTATATTAGTAAGCCAATTGCTGCTACTGATTACTTTAATAAAGTGTTTCCTTGATATAGCATGGGAAAACCAGATTTGAGGACTGCATTATTATTTTTGGATTTATTTAATCTATCAGAACCCATATTATATAACCAATAAAAATACTTTGAAGTGATCTACCATTATACCATACCTACAGATGACCAATAATTTACGAGATATATAATGTCTGCTTTATGTTTTGACCAACAGAGAAAAAGATATACAATGCTTTTTTTTATTTGATTGAAAGATTCAATGTCATTGGTATAAATGGATCGGGCATAAAAAAAAAGTCAGTTTAGGTAGATGGTTGAAGATTTATACTCTAGATGAACCTGTAAATAATTGCTTTAATGAGTGCCTAAATATACAATGTCATGTGGAGGGGTATTGACCAATGAGGTACACAGAGAGATTATTGAATGATACAGAAGCCGATCAAATATTGTGAAAGTGTTAATGCTAAATTTATCTCTCAAATCTTATTGGAGAAAATACCGATCGTAATTATAGTAATTGCAATAGCCATGATGGTTTCATGTGTTATAAGCATATAATGATATTTACAACCTGGGAGAATTGATTCAAGAAGTTGATAGTAATTAATGGCATCTTATCTGATCGGTTAAAGCACTAACTGGACAAGGTTAATTCGAACATAAAAATATGGTAGCCAATTGCAGTTAAGATGGGGAGATCTAATAGGTTTTTATTATTTGTTCTTAACAAAAAGTATTGATAGTAACTTTGGATAACTCGTTCTCTATTGGCCAACTATTAACATTAAATTATAATTGGTCATACTATTCTACCCAGTATGGTTAATTCTGTTTTGTACCGACATAGTTCAGATCATTTCGTACTGTTAGAACCCCCTCACACCTAAATTTTCATATTGATTAATATTAGATTATCAACAAGTTACAATTAAAATCAAGAAAAAAGAGGAATTCTAGTCTCAAGTATAAACAAAGTGCTAATTGGTCAGATAGCCACCGTAACAATTGGAGGCCTATACCAGTATATATACGAGAGAAGATGGTATTTATAGGTATAGGAGACCAGTAAAAATGCACTTGTTAACAGTTAAGGTTTGGCTTCAATTGGGTAGGTAAATACTTATAAGTTGTACTAGTGAAAGAAAAAGAAGAAAAAAATGTGTATAGGAAATTAAAAAGCAAGTATTTAACTGTAATATGTATATGACGTGTACACCTAGCTAGATGTATGTACAAGTATTTTATCAAGCGTAGGTGTATCCTAACCAGTCAATCACACATTACAATCAACCAATAATATTGACGCCCCTATGCACATTCGCAACATATTTAGCTCAATAAGATTTAATGTCAATTGGAACAGAAATCGTAATTTATTCTCATTCGTGAATACTATTTTGAAATTTTAAAAAAACATAACAGGCTAATTGAAATCACTACAAACCGAGCAATGTCGTACAGATGCATGGTAAATTTCCCTAATTACTATTAGTTCCATTGGTCAAATCCAACGAATTAACAACAGCTATTTGTTTAAAAATACATCCACAGTTACAATCCCAAACATATATAAGCATATATCTATATATCTATACCTATATTTGTACACTACTATCATAAAAATTATATATTACATAAGTTGGCACGACAACCAAACCACTACATCATTTCTTTTACATTTCCAGCCAGTATATCAACGTCCATTGGAATAACAAACATGCAAATGGGGCAGGTGAAGGAGCTCTCTAGCCAACTATCTACACAGGCGGCATGGAAATAACTGCAAATAAATATTTGATAGAGTTACAATAATTTGGAAACAAAATAAATTGTTCGGTGTTGCTACTGTGGCAGTAATATATATTTGTTGACTCTTAAGAATTGAGGGTGATGGGCCCATAAAAACATACATATAAATATAAACATGCATTATACGTATGTACATAAATAGTTCGGTTCTTTCTTGGCCAATAAGGATATTAATAAAAACATACATTCACTTACTGTACACTAACCAACAAATAATAACAATAATAATCATACCACTAATAATAATAATAACAATAGTAATAATGATAATAATAATAGCAAAAGTAATAATAATCATAATAGTAATAGTAAATAGTAATAGTAATAATAATAATAATAATAATAGTAATAGTAACAATAATAACAATACTAATAACAATAATAGTAATAATAATAGTAATAGTAATAGTAATAACAATAACACTACTGCTAATATAGATAGAATAACCTACTGCATGCAAGGTAAAAATCGCACTTTATCCCCAGGCATGTAGTCCTCCATACAAACAGAACACCTGTGATTGGATGGGAGAGCTGTAAATCAGCATGGGACCTGCAGTTTCAATTATAATAATCATATAATATAATGTAATACAGTACAATTTCATACCATACAATACAATATAATATAATACAATACAATACAATATAATACAATACAATACAATGCAAACCACATATCTACCTTGCCTCATATTAGAATATATCTTTATTGTGATCTCACTTTTTCTCTCTATTGTTCTCCATTTCACACACACACATATATATATATGCCTACGTATCCACATAAACACTTATGAATACAATCAATACATACTCCTCCTGTCCAGATCCTCCATGGTGCTCCCTTGACCAATCAACTACTGGTATAAATTGAATGAGGCCCAATCGTTCGGCTCGAGCCACTAAGAGGTCTTCATCTTCATTGACATTCTGATACACTAGGCACTGGTAGTGGGATAAGGGGTACCAGAGTTATACAGATATAGAGGTAGAGAGGAATACATGCATGCATGTGTATGTGTGTACGTGTCTAGCTCCATAGGAGTGCAAGTATTGTTCTGTATTGTACATATATATAAGTGCAAAAATAAGTCTGTCTGTATAGTATAATATCTAAATATAACACCCTATTATAACACACCATTTCAATTAAGCGAATCAACTAAGCGAATCAACTAACCTCATCCCTAGTTAGGTAATGTAGTGATGGCTGGCCAATAGTATGACTCTCTGTACTCTCCTCTGATGTTGTTCCATACAAACTGTATACGCCTTCCGAGGTATGTCTCGAATGGGATAATGAGGCATTGGTAGTACCATATATGGACTGTGGCTGATAAAAATAAAATTTCTGTGCATTACTATATATAGTAATGTGTGTAGGTTCATGATAGTATTATGATTGGCTACGTATGCTATTTCTGTTTCCATTGGTAGATATATGCTTCTATATATATCTACCTGTCATTCACTAGAATGGATTTTAACCAGTAGTTAAAGAGAGAGTTAAGGATCGCCATAGTATTTTATTTCTAATTGGCTAGGACCTATTAAGTAACCAATAAGAAAGAGACTACGTGAACCCTCCTTTACCATTGTTCGTGTTCGTTTGAGATGTTTATATCTTTGCTTGTATATTAAACTATGGATGTATTTATATATATATATATATATATATATATATATAAAA